>PVLD010003942.1:75055-133598 GCA_004027595.1 Dinomys branickii
ACACACACACACATACACACACACACATACACACACATACATACACACATACACACACATACACACACACATACCTACACACATAAACACACACATACCTACACACATACACACATACATACATGCATACACACACATACACACACATACATGCATACACACACATACACGCATACACACACATACACACATACACACACATACACACATACATGCATACACACATACACACACACATACACACACATACATACATGCGTACACACACATACATGCATACACACACATACATACTTGCGTACACACATACATACACACATACACACATGCATACATGCGTACACACACACATACACATATCTACACATATACACACGCACACGCACACACATACACACACATACATACATGTGTACACACACATACACACATACACACATACATACATGCGTACACACATACATACATGCATACACACAAACACACACATACACTCACACACACACACATGCACACACATACACACACATACATACATGTGTACACACACATACACACATACACACACATACACACACATACACACACATACATACATGTGTACACACATACATACATGCGTACACACAAACACACACATACACACACATACACACACATACACACACACATACATACATGCGTACGTACAGCAGACCCTCCTCCTGACTCTCTTTTCTCCCCATAGCCCCCCACGCTTGTTTTGTTCCTGCTCTTCTCCTGCACACTTCTTTAAAAACTGCTCTGTGTTTGCTGCTTCCCACTTACTTTTCAGACCGCTAACAGGACATTCTTCCTCCCACTTTCCCCCATTCTATCTCCCAAAGGTAAGGGACCTGCTGAACGCCAAATCTGTCCTTATCTTCCACATTACTCTTGCACTTACAGCCTTTGTGGATACCCTCATTTTGAAAACTCTTTACTTTCTTGGCTTTGACATACACTAACATTTTCTTGCACACTTTCTCTTAGCTTTCCTTTATGGGCCCTATCTTTTTACTTTTAAAGATTTAGTTGCCAACAGATCACTTTTAATTGTGTGCCATCCGTTGTGGAAGGGGAACATCATTCTCATGGTTATAGACGGAACTTATCACCCTTTCCCCATCATTCTTCAGCCCAGACTTGCTTCCTGACATCGGCACCACTGTATCCAACTACCAGAAGAACAGCTCACAGTGTCATCTCCAACTATCTGCCTATCAATGGGACACAACATATTATTTTTAGAAGGAAAGAGAAAATTAAAATTTTTTAAAGTGAAGAATATGCTTCATGCACATCACTCAGATCCATTAGGACTATACCCAGGAGTTATAAAAGATGTCCAATTAGGATGAAGGCACAGAGGACCCTAGTTCATGAATCTAATAAAAAACGGTTTGGAGATCACTAACGTAAAAAAAATGTGCCTGTAAAGTCAAGTTTGTGTGTTCATTCTGGGGGAGGGAGACATTTCTTTTGCTCTGTAAATTATAAGATCATTTTTGTTACTTATTTTTACTCAAGAATCAAAAAATCCAAATTCTAAACCTAAATATCACATCTTAACAAATTTATTTTTCATTTTAGAATATATGTTGAGTTCCAGAAATTGTTGATAATCCCAGGAGTCAAACCAAAACTGACAATCGCAGGCATATTTGTTCCCAGCACAATTGAAAACCAGAACTGACAATTCTCTGAGTATTTGACACAAAATGTTTGACAACTTCCACCCATCTTTCAAAACCTCTCGCTGGTTAGATAGGTTTAAACACAGACAAACGCACATTTGTTCAGCTCCTTTTTGTTTAAGTAGCATGTACTAGTATTTTCTGGGGTAGATCCTAAATGTTTTATATATTTACTTATCTAAGCTTTGGAATAACCTGATGAGGCAGACATTGTCACTTCAATTTTTGAGGAAACTATAAGAAAGAGAAAATAAATAATTTGCTCAAAATTTGTCTAGATTTGGGTCAGTCTGCAAAATGCCTCAGGTTTTACATAATTTGAAGGGAACTATAAGAAAGAAGTTATAAATATGAGAATCTACACAAACTAAATTCATTCTTCTCTGAGGTCCAACCTCACTGTCCATTGCCCTGTACACCTGGCCCCAGTTCCAAGGAAAGGATGTCTTCATTAATCACCTCACCTAATTCAGACCTTCGGTCTTTGATCAATGTATTCTCGCCCCTCTAGAATGCCTTTAGTCATCTTTTCCTTGTCCAAACTTTTCTTCCTTGAAACCCAACCCTTATCCTTAACTATGAATCCTTTCCGGTTATAATAAATATTATCATTTATAACTCCTTGTTCTTGGGTTATCAACATGCATTCAGTTTTCCCAATATATTAGGCCCTTTCCCATCATTGGGGAAGGAATTAGCTGACACATACAACTTCAAGGAGGAGAGGCTTGTTCTGGCTCACAGCTTTGATGGATTCAGTCCATGGTCAGCTGTCTCCAAGGCAGAATCAGCATGGCACAGGAAAACTGTTCATCATGTGGTGACCAGGAAATAAGGAGAGCAGGGGAGGGCACTAAGGTAGAGAATACACCCCTCAGGTCATGCCCACAGGAGACATGTTTTAGATCTAAACTGTAACACCCAGTCACAACACAGTTACCATGAATACTGAGGGCCATCTCAGTGGCTCTTTCCTCCATAATTCCAAGGCTGACTAGATGATTATATGATAAATAAATACTTGCTTGAATAGTTAACTGGATAAGAACAATCAGTAGTAATAAAAAAGATAAAAAATAGTAAAAAATATAGGATCTTATACAAGATGTGCTATTAATGTAGATTAAATCATTTTAAGAACTCATCTTAAATGAGTAGAAACTAGGCCCTTCTTCTAAAACATCATTCTACCCTTAGTGGATGCCTGAATCTGCATATAGTACCAAACCCCGTACATATATGTTTTTTTCCTACACATACAAAACCAGGATACAAGTATATAACTATGTATGAAGGCTAGATTAGATACAGTAAGGGATTAATATTAACAGATATAATTAAATATACCAAGCATAACATAGCAAAAGTTATGTGAACATATTCTCTCTTCCTCAAGAATTAAGGCAAGTATTAGTATTTTCAGACCACAGTCGACTATAGGTAACTGAATCCACGAAAATGAGACCACAGATAAAGGCAGACTTCTCTAGTTTCAAACTCTTCATGAAATCATTTTGTATTGCTCCAGCCTCCACGAGGCTGATATAAAAGGGAGAGAAACCAACATGGATGGAACACTCGCTGTATGGAAAATCTCCACTGTGTACTTTAGAGTATCACAATCAAGCCCTACAACAGTCCTGCAAATTGTTATCAACTCAATTTTTCAGTAATAAAATTAAGATTTAGAGAGAACAAGACATATCCCAAGATTAGACAGCCATCAAGCAAAGGGGCTCTCCTTAAAACTTGTCTAGATGAATCCCCAGCCAATCATCCTTCTCTAAGTCCTTCTTTACCCACCATAAGATGATGAACGTTTCCTCAGCTGTCTTAAACTCTCAATGATCAGAATGCTTCTCTAATGGTGTATCAAGAGCACAGATGGTGCCCCCTGTCCTTACTCTCTTTCTCGGTGTTAGCCATAGCTAGTGAATGTCAATATCCATTGCTAACCCTAGAGTACAAGAATCCCCATGCTTTCTCTGCCAAGCACAGTGTATTCCAAGTCCCATGCCAGCATGTGCCTCCCCAGAAACACATTCTCTGATTCTCAACATGCAAGTATTAGAAAATAGACTTCAGAAGTTGTTTTCATGAAGAGGAAGCATTGGGAACCATGCTGACAGGGCATCCTGGGAGGGTCTGACTCAGCGCCGCACGTGGCTTGGATGGCTGAGCCACTTGCTATGCTGGGGACGGTACGGGCTACCCTTGGCAGAGCTGACTGCGCCTCTGAGCTGGCTCTGCCACTTCTGGACTGTTTAATGTTGGGAAAGAGTCTCAACCTCTCTGAGCCTCTGTTTCCTCGACTACAAAATGAGAATAAGAACCAGATGCTTGCCAGAAAGATCAGTCAAACTACTTTATACAAAGTATCTGGGGCCTCTAGATCTTCGGCAGAAGGCTCTCCCAAACCCAGCTATTTTAGCTCCAATACAGAGTATCTGAAAATAGGTATGTCATAAATATTTCTTTCATTCTCATTGATAGAAATACTCTAAAAAGAGAATATTTACACTCAGTGTATATACAACAGGAACACATATAGTAAACCTACATGAATTAGAATTAAACCAAATTGAACTGATATAATCTTGACTATTCCTGGAATCGATAAGAGGAACTGAACACAGTAAATGTGATAGAATTACAAGGAAAAATACTTATTTGATTTTATTTTTCAATTATTTGTTTTCATAAGTTTATAGTGTGTAAATACAACATAGTTAAGAGGCAAGACAATTATTTAAAAGCAAAACTAGCTTTATTATCTGTTCTTTTGTAATTTTTCCTGATTTTTTCCCTGGTCTCAGGTACCAAAAACATATATCAAAGATGGACGCCCCCCTGAGATGAAAGGATAATTGTCTGCTGTGTTAACTTCAGAGAGCTATGGCAGCACAGCAACATCTGTAATCAAATGACAGATGCCTGGTTTGGTTTTTTTTTTCACCAATGTCAAATCATCATAAAATACAGAGGAGAAGGATGGAATCAAATCTTGTGGTCCTCGAGATCTGATATGAAGTCTATAACCGACCCTGTACAAGATAGGAAGCTTTTTACAAGAGGACAAACACACTGCGAGAATGAATCAAAGCAAAGGATTAGATAATTGAAGAGGTGACAACACAGCAGATCGCGGGTGGCAGAGTGAGTTGTGGAGCCGGAGTTGCCTGCCCAGTAGCACACAAGAAGAGTTACGACATTTATGCATTTTCATTTCTACAGGTGGGAACCTCAAATCATTCCATGGGCGAGCCTCTGAGTACCTCTAATCCAAGCCTGCCAAGGACCCCTTGATATACTCCCGCATCAGAGAGAGACCTAGCATATTTTCAACAATATTTCTTTGGTTCTAACAAGATACATTTTAAGTCTAAATAACCTGTAAATTCAAACCTTATTTTCTGTGTGTAAGATATATGCGCGTATAGGTTCTATTACACACATTTATAGATCCAAGAAACATTGTATGACCACCTACTCGGCACCAGGCTTGGGGAAGGCCATTCTGCTATGATTTCCCATTTACCCCTACAAGTACGCTCTTCAGGGTGCGCTCTTAGCTTAGCTTATTTGGTGAGAAATTAAGACTCAGAGAGGTTAAGTGACTCGCCCAAAGTGGTGTGTTTGAGAGCGATGCTTTTCTCCCTTGCAAGGCAGCGCTGCCTGCTGCAGGCCGGGAATGCAGCTGCCTTCACCTGAGTTTAGGGACCCAAAGCATATGCTTTTCTGTCCCCTATGGGGCTCTGAATGACGATTCACACCCAGAATTTCTGAGCCAAGCTTTGAGCTTTTGGCGATATTTTTCCACTTTATTTCAGACAATGGGTCTGTCCTTTAAAAGACCCTGTAAATTCAATTATTTTCCAACTTTATCTTTTACAGTATTAACGGTTTTCCAAGCATTCCTTTCTTCGTCATTAGCAAATGAAAGAATAGCCTAAAGCTAAAAGGCTTATGAGTAAGCCAGCATCCCAACAAAAGACAATGAGCCCCCCAAAATAGATTCTGATCCCCCTAAACAGATCTCCATTTCAATTTTAAAGTATCTTCTTGACCTTAAAGACAATTATCTATGGGAGAGAGATACCTAAAACTGCTGTTCTTCATAATGTAGTTGAGTTATGAATTTAAAGTTTCCCCCAAAACAGTAATAAATCCAGACCCATGGACAGTTTAGGAAAGCTACAGGAAGTGCTACTTCCTCATCCCAGTGACTTTTCACCCTTAAAGAACTTCACTGTTCAAAGCCCATAGCATCTTGAGTACACAGGACTCTGAAATTAACCAAAAGTCTCAAGAAAAATCTGTATTACAACCTAGGAAGACAACAAGGAAAGGTCAGACAGGATAAATCCCTCAGCATGATCATGCTGCAGTTTAATCTTAAACACAAAATGTTTTAAACTTTTGACAGAATTCACACAGGAGGTCATGTTGAAGGAGAACCTAGTACTCAAATGAGTGAAACAAAATTAACACTTCTTCCCACTCTGAGGGCCCTTTAAAACTTCACACTGTAAACCTTTGGGTGTTTTCTTGCTTCACCCGAACACTTTAGACCTATCAACTAAGACATGGAAACCGCATTTTATGATTAGGCTTATGAATAGGCCTAGTTACCTACGCACAGTGCTGCACGTTTATAACCCCAGTTACTCCAGAGACAAAGGGAGAAGAAACACAAGTTCAAGGCCAACCTGAACAACTTAGCAAGAAAATTAAAAGAGATGGGAGTGTAGCTCAGTGCAGAACACTCGCCTGGCACACGTGAGACCCTGGGTCCAGTCTCTACTACCACAAAAAGAAGAAAATGGTAAAGGAAGAGAAAGAGGAAGAGGTGGAAGGAAGAAGGACCCTCATTAAATTTATCTTGACATCAAAATGGATTTATCTAATATTAGGTTGTTTTCATCTCATTTCACTCTGAAAGCCAAGCAGAAGTTTGCTGGGGTTAGGGTAATTCCTCCTTTTTCTCTAAGGTGGATCTGTCCATAATTCCATGAAGAAAACACTTATTTCAGTAGACTGGATCAGTAGACGAAATCACACCACTTTACTTAGCAGCACTAGAGTGTGCCTGCAACTCAAAGATCCCTCTTAAAGAAACAAAAAACTATAACAATAACGTGGTACAATAATAATAAGATCCTCCCCTGTGCCCTGGCTATCACTGGACAGACTCATGCACTGAAAATCAGGGCATGCTTGAACTCAGACAGCCAGAGAGTGACTAATTCTCATTCCTCCAAGAACTAAAAAATACTTAACATGCACACTAGGTTCCAAATACAAATTTGATAAAGAAATAAATGAATAAATCTGTTTCAACCTCTTCATTTTATGTATAGAATGCCTAGAAGCTAAAGAATTTGTCCTAAATTATTAGCAAACTAAAACTAAAATTCAGTGTCACATTGGCACTTTGCACATTTTTGTTTTGTTTTGGTTTGGTTTCTTTTATTGACAGAGTCTTGCTTTTGTAGTTCAGTCTGGCCTGGATTCACTATGTGCCCACACTGGCCTCAAACTCATAAGATCCCCCTGCCTCAGCCTGCCAAGTGCTGGGAATATAAGTGTGTGCCACCAAGCCCAGCTTGCAGGGTTTTTTTGTTTGTTTGCTTGCTTTGTTTTTAATATTTAGAAAATTTAAGTCTATATGAGCTTACCTCAGAGTGCTTTTAGATGGTATGTTCCAAATGCACCTAATTATAGAAATCATCCAGTGTATTTATTTTTAAAAAAAGAGGTTCCTAGACTTCTGTATGGAGACTGTCTCTCTGTATCTGTCCAGGACAAGTCTGGGAAACACTGCCCATGTTTCTGGAGAGGGGTGGCTCTCCCTTGCCAACCACGAGCCAGACAGGAGAGGGCGAGGGGACTCGAGCAGCCCCTGTCAGTTGCAGGAATACAGGATGCTTTGTTTATTGCTGGTATGTCAAAGGCACCTGGCAGAGCTCAGAGGAAGGTGAGTTTGAGGGCAGAACACACCTGGAGGAGACAGCGCTCACCTTTGATTCATTAATTACATTTGTGGAAAGGCAGCTGCCCAGCAGGCCTTGCAGCTGCACATGACGTACTCCACTCTACTTTCATTTATAAGAAAAAACAGGCGATCCAGGGCAGACTGATGGGGAGAGCGGGGGTGCTGGGACCAAATTTCAGCACACTGGTCAGCACTGAGCCGCACCCATGCCCCACATCGCCTATGTGGGCGTGTTTCTCACATCCACCGTCCATCAGAAAAGGCTCAGATACAGATATTTGTTGCTGCACGAATTGACGAAGGGCTCCTTTTTGAACCATGACCAATGGCATGAGACGATGATTTCGATTTTTCTCTTGTGGGATGAACATCTTTTCTTTCTGAATCATATAAACTATAAACCACCTTATTGTGGATGCTCAAAAACGGAGGAAGAACCAATGATGCAGCAGGAGGGGATACAGGATTTTGCAGGCTCAGCTGCTAAAAGCCCTAAGAAAAGTAAAACCCAGTGAAACAAAGGAAACTCAGCCACTACGGCTGCAGCCTAATCTCTGTGTCCCCCCCAAGGGGGCGGGTGTGAAAAGAAAAGAGGTGCTTAGGAGGATTCGTGCCTTTTTGGTTTTGATTTTTGTGAACTAAATTCATGTAATCCAGGACTGTAAATTCTGTAACACTGCACAGTCACCGAAGGCAAGTTGCAGGAAGGCAAAGTCAACATGAGCCTGGCACATGGGAGGGGCTTTATCAGTACTGGGTGGGCGGATGATGCTCTTAAATATTTGAGAGACGAGTAAAGTCATGCCTACAAATATCTTGAACTTTTGCCGTCTTCGTAAGCCAAATTATTCTAAGTCTCTGAATGCAGGGTGAGTTTCAGAAGGGACCTACAAAGTAGAAGTCTGTAATCCCCTTCATAAAATCAACAACACATTAAATTTTAATGGAAGTCCAATGTGTTAGTTTACAAGGGCTGAGATAACAAAAAGCTACAAATTGGTTTACTTGAAGGTCAGATATTTATCGTTTCGCAGCTCTAGAGAGCCGAAGCCCAAATCCAGTTAAGCACTGGAGAAGAATCTCTTCCCTGTCTCTCTCCTCTTGTGGTGGACTGCTAGCCATTGTTGCCATTCATTGGATTGCGGCCACACCACCTGCCTGTGTTCATAGGGTGTTCTGTGTGTGTGTGTGTGTGTGTGTGTGTGTGTGTGTGTGTGTGTGTGTCTGTGTGTGTGTGTGTGTGTCTGTGTACATTTTTCTTATAAGGATCCTAGCCATACTGGTATGACCTTATCCTAACTTCATTACTTCTGTAAATATCCCTCTGAGTTACTGAGTTACTGGGAGTTAGCGTTTCAATGTATGGATATGGTGGAGGACAAAATTCAACTTGTAACAGCCAAGCGTGGTGGTGCATATTTATAATTCCAGCACTGTGGAGGCTGAGGCAGGAGAATCATTGCAAGTTCAAGACCAGCCTGGGCTACAAAAAGAGCGCAAGGCCAGCCTGAACTGCATAGTGACACCTCACCTCAAAACGACAAAAAAAAAACCTCAACCTGTAAAAAGCAGTTATGAAAATAGGTGTCATCTAGAATGCATATTATCTGCAACAAGATAAAACAATTGCCTGATTATGATAAACCACAGGGGTTGTACTTTTTATAACAGTGGCTTACCTGGATATATACAAAGATAAAGTTCAGCTCATTTCATGTGAGAACAAGTACCCCTAAGAGAAAAGAAAAGAAAAAAGACTAGTGTCCAACAGAAACTTTTAAGAGCTTAGATGTGCTGTATAAGACACATCCACTGGGAGACTAACAGACGCCCAGAGGAAGAAGATCAAATTCGCTGTTCTAGTAGCAATCGTGGCACTTAGCATTTTGATCTAGGAAAGAGGCATCAAACACACCCTTGGAGCACACTGGACTTGAGGGAGGGAAAATTAAGACAGCTAAATGGTAAGTCCGACGCTCAGAAAGTTCATGGGAAACATAGCGATGGTTACCCAGTCTTCAGATTCTAAATGGAAACTTGACTGAGCATGGAGGGATTCTTAAAAAGAAAATTTTTTCACTGCCCAACAACTATAATTCATCTGAGCAGGAACAAAAAAAAGGACACATCTACTAGCCTTTGATATATAACCAACGATTGTGTATTTAAACTAGTAACAGAGCTCTCTAGCTGAAGAATGTATTAAAAGCAGTGCATTAAATATCTTCAGTATCAGTTAGAATTATGTAACATTTAAATCCCTCTCTCAATTTTATCAAAGCATATGGAATGCCTAGAAGTAAAATAAGCACAAAATATATTAAATCTCTAAGCAGAAAGCTACAAAATGCTTTTGAGCAATAAATAGAGAAACATTCCAAGTTAATGAGGTGATTCAATTCTGCAACAATATCAATTCTTTCCTAATCTACAAATTTAAGACCACAGCATTGAAAATACTAATAGAGTTTCTTGACAAAGTGAATCTAAAGTTCATTTGGAAGAAGAATGTGCCAGTATAACCAAGAACAATTTTAGAAAGAAAAATTGTGTGAGGATTTGCCCTGGCAGATCTTAAATGTATTTTTGTAAAGCTACAATAATTACTAGAGTTCAATGAACTGCAATTGCACACCATAGCACAATTTAATATATGACTGGCCCAAAAAGCTGCTGCAAACTTAGTCTGCATTTTCAAAAGTACAGGGGGGAATACTGACAAGTTAGAGTTTCTCTACGGAAGGGAAGTGCTATAAATTGAGTTGCTTTTATGGTAGAAACACTGCTTTTTTTTTTTTTTTCCATTTAAAGCCAGATATGGTGACACATGCTTGTAATCACAGCCACTTCAGAGGCCGAGGCAGGAGGAATGCAAGGTCAAAGCCAGTCTGAGAAACTTATTGACAGCCTAACTCAAAACAAAAAGGGGCAGTACACGAAGCTCAGCAGTAGAGCGCTTGCGGGGATTGTTCTAGGCCCTACACTCTTTCCTCAACCCCCAAAAAAGCAAAGCCCTGAAACCTTAGTAGAATGTGCCAGGTAACTGTGATCTTAAGTCTTTTAAAACATTTTCATCACAGTCCTTGATTTCATCTGACTACTTTACAGGCCCCTCTGGCAGGTAAACAGGAGGAGAAATGAGTGTGCTCTACATTCGCAGATCATGAAGGCCACTCATGATCACCGGCGGTGTAATCCAAGGGAAAGAGCCAGCAGCAAGAAGACCCCTCTGCAGTGCTGGTAGCAGTCCAGGCGACAGGACTGACGCAACACAGCAGTAGTAGAGGTGGAAAGGAGAAAAAAGAACCAAGAATTATGTAGGAGGTGAATTACCTTTACTCTCAATGGCATATTGAAGTAAGTAAGAAAGTCCAAGATACTTCATAAATAATTTAGTCATAGAGAAGCTGGTGGTAAAGAATAAAGCAGGGTGGATCTAGAGGGGAAAGATCATGAGTTTAGAGGTAAGTTTTTATTCTCAGGAGGAAAAATCTGCGTTTTATATATTTGGTACACTTATTTTATGTATTAGGGCTTGCCATCTAATTTTATTTGTAAAAGGGTTCTCTTGCTTCAAAAAAAAGAATGAAAATGTCAGACTTTGAGCAAAGGTCCTGGTACACTCATTCCACTTCTCATTTTGAAAAAGTGAAAGTGAGCTGCTTATAAAGTTACATGATACTCATCTCTGTACACAATTAGCACCAACCATGAATATTTTAGCTCCAAGACCTGTGATCTCAGCCTTGTGCTCAGCTCACTAAGCTGCATGTAGCCCAAAATACTAGAACCAATTGAACTTTTCACCTGGTAAGGCCCTTAAAGTTCCGGCCTAACTCTTTGATCATGCAAGAAATTGAATCCCAGACATCCATCCTGGCTCACACCAAGAGTGCAGCAACAGAACCTGGATTAGAATCCACTGGAGTAAACCCTAATCTGCTCCCTGCCACATCCTGTCTCACCACTGAAAGTTAAATAGGCAGTAAAATTAGTAGCATTTGATGACACTTTCAAAATAAATTTTATTTTCTATTAATAGAGCCAACTAAATATAAACTAAACCAAACCTCATAACTCCATATACTGAGAATAAGAGTTCCTCTGTACCGATCAGCAAACAAACATTTATCGAAAAAAGTAACTTGCCCAAAGTCACAAAGTTAGTGTTAAACTTGAACTCAGCTCTTGAAACTCCAAATTTTCCATAATGCTACTAACTAGAATAGAAATGCAATCACACACAAACACACACACACACACACACACACACACACACACCATTAGTGCTATTTTTAGAGACTAATGTTCATTTCACAAACGCCTGTTTCGGGATGACAAAAAAATAAACAAAATACATATGATTTGTGTATCCTATTAAAATCAGAATTTTAAAAGTGCTTACCTAGTACATTTATCTTAACAACATAGATTACCTTTAATACTATCCTTGCCCTGGGATATTTGACCTCTATTCATAGAAAATGAAACACAGCTCTAGGGATTGATTTTTAGATCTCTTTATTCAAACTAAAAGATGAGCCCAAATCAAATTTCAGTGTGTCTAATATTTATGCTTGCAACACAGCCCATCTAGCAAGTGTCAACACTGAGTGTACATTAGCATTGTGGAAGCTCAGCAGGTATGGGGTGAAAAAGCCATCACCAACAAGACAATCCTACATAACATCAAATGTTCAGAGGAGTGTTGTTTTAAATGTATGCATGATAGCCCATTAGACTGCAGTTGTATTCTGTGAGGTTATTATTATTGTCGTGATTATTAAGATGGTTAAGATTATTCCTTCGATTAATGTTCCTAAAGTTCATAAAACTTTTTTCAACACCAGACTCCCGGCAACTTCCTTCCCATTCCCAAGAGGAAGTGACTCGTCAAATGTGTTAGAAAAGTGAATGAAGCCTAGAGCCTTGTTCTAGGCAGCAGGTCCGAGTGACAGAGCGCAGCACCGCTCACCTGCTGCCCCTCCCAGTCCTAGCTCTGCCACACACTAGGTCAGCTTCGCCATACCTCAGTGTACTTAGCACTAACCAACCACAGTAACAGCTGGCCCTGCCTCATGAAGTTATTACTAGGGTTCCATTGATATGTATCGTGCAGACAGAACCATGTTTGACACAAAGCAAATGTTGGAGAAGTGTTTTGCAGTGAAATAAGCTATGTGAATTTAGAAAACTGATTTAGTCTTCCTGAGCCTTGAGTACACTCTTTGTCATATGAAGTGATTGTACAACCTCTAAACTCCGATGATTTTAAATTGTAACAAGTCAAATATTCAACAATAGAGAATAGTGTTTTCTGAATAGCTAGGCAAATTTTGCTTCTAACATATATGAAGTTCAAGGCGCCTCTTCAGGGAATCATTAGAAGAGAAAATTTCATAATATAATAAGGGAAACCAAAGGAATAATAAGGGTAGAGGAATTAGAAACTAAACCTTGAAAGACTGAATTGTGGGATTGTGGTGGATTGAAGCTTGAACTCGCAGAACAGTTTGGCCTTAATCAAACCCAGCCTCTCTCCAATCTGCGTGACACGGACAAATGACTTAGTCTCTCTGAGGCTCATGTTCTCCACCTCCCTTGTGGTGTGACTTTGAATCAATTGTAACTTACAAGCACTCCACGGTGACATTACTCACAGAAGGCAGCAGTGTAGCACACAAGACTACCAATGTTCTGCTGGTGCTAAAACGATGATGATTATGATGCCTATGAGGAAATTTGGCAATTTTATAATAAACTCTCCTATCAATTCATGGAATAATAAATCTACACATGGTATTAAATATGACATGTGATGCCTAACAATTTAAGTTCTTATTTTCATTGTCTTGTTACCGTGCTTAAATTGCATAAATATAATATAAAAGTAGAAAAATTATATGTGATCACAACTTACCTCTTTAATTTTAAAAGGCTTTACTTAAATACTCAAAACCATAAAGTTGTTGACGTAATCAATAAAGTATCCGGGTGATTCAGCTTTAGGTTAGAGACAAAAGTAGAGATACTCAGAGCTCAAGGATGTAGCAAGGCACCACCATAGAGCAAGGCCTCCTGTCCAGACGTAAACGTGCCCCTCCCAGTGTCGTGGCCCCTGGTTGGGATGGCTTCGGGAAGTAGAATCACAATTTTGTAAGCTGTATACAGGTTCGTAGACCAAGTAAATTTTTGAAATACTCTCAAAACTACCCGTAAACCCTATCAGAGCCACGAGAATGTCTGTAGAGCACAAATTAAAGTGGAGGGTTAATTTTATATACTTATTTGTAATCTTGATGAAAGCACTAATGTTTTCTACTTGAATTTCATTCCGTTACCATTTTGCTAAAACCATGGTAAATGCTGTTGGAAAATTAAATAATGTGCAAAAGAAGATTTAAAAAATCATCCAAAAACTGCACTCTCAAAAGTCACTTGCTAATACTATGAGGAAATTAGAACATTTTTTAAATATACATACCTATATAAATTGTACACACATGGTTTTACATTAATTACATCACACTAAATTGGATTCATTAACATATTTTTCTCTCAGAAATATATTGTACTCTTTTTTTAATCTCAATAAATGTAAACATATTTCATTATTTTTTTTGCCATACGGTATTCATTAATACATACCAGCAAATGTACTTGGTCCATCACTGATGAACAATTAAAGCATTCTAATGCAATTTGATTTTCTGGAATATTATTAACTTCTTCTGATTAAAAGTATGTAAAGAAAAATACCTTTTAAAGTAGAGGATCCCTTGCTGGGAGTGGTGGTACTTGCCTGTAATCCCAGCTCTCACGAGGCTGAGGCAGGACTATCATTGCAAGTTCAAGGCCAGCCTGGGCTACAAGGTGAGTTCAAGACCAGCCCAAACTGCATAACAAGACCCTGTCTCAAAAAGACAAAAAGAAAAAGTAAAATAAAGGATCTCATTTATAATAATAATTTAATTATCCAGTGCATTAGACAGATATATATATATATATATATATATATATATATACAGATATATATATATTTTTGGGGGGGTACTGGGAATTGAACTAGGACCTTACACTTGCCAGACAGACGCTTATGCCACTGAGCTACATCCCCCGCCCCTTTAATTTTAAAATGTATTTTTATTCTCAAAATATATAGATAAAGGAAAGTGTAGATTTTCTATAATAAGAAAACTATAAAACTCTACCGAATGACAAAATAACTTGACTAAATGGAAAGATGCGAAGACTTAATGTGGTACAAAAGCTAGCTCTCTCAAAATCAGCCCATAAGCTTAGATCAGTCCCGCTGAAAATCCTGGAGGATGTTTTCAATGATTCTAAAAGTTTTCTAAATAATGACTGTGCAAGCAGTCAAGATTATTGTGAAGAAAAAAAGAGGGAGAAGAGACAGAAAGGGAAAAGAAAAAGAGAAGAGGATGAAAGCGTGGGGAGGGAGAGAGGACAGAAAGTGTGTTATAAGGTGTGTGAGACTGACTCCTTCTGCAGCTTTTGTGACAGAAACACCGTGGCACCAGCACAGGAACACGGAATGCGAACAAGATGATGCACATTCCAGGAAGTGGCTGAATGACTACTGCATGACATAGATGTCATTTCAAATCACAGGTGAACCACTCAGTAATGAGCGTGAAAGCAAATCGTCACTGTGAAAACAAAATCAAAGTTAGATACTGACCTTCGTCATTGCATTAACACAAAATTCAGATAGACCAAATATTTGAACTTCCGGAACAAAATGATAAGCTTGTAGAACAAAACTATGGTGAGCTGTAATGTAATTTTCAAATAGGAAGTTTCTTTTCAATATGTCACAACAAATGGAAATCATAACGAGAATGAATGTACCCGACCATGGAAAACAAATTTTCTATTTGTTTATTAAGAAATAACATACAAAGACAATAACAAGTAATATTTTGTTTTTGTCTTCATTGTTGTTGTTTTGTTAGTTTTTTCTCTTTAAAATTAAAAAGGAGAGAAAGAAACAATGTACATCATATCAAAAGTCAATACACAAACTGGGGTTACCATATTATAATATTGTTTTCATTTGAAAGAATACAATGTACTTTTAATACCATTGCCTAAAAGAGTGTCTTGAATGCAGCCTCAGAAATCTCAATACGGGAAGGGCAATGGCTCCACATCAACTCTGTACTGATATTTTTTTAAAACTGCACGGTTTCCTCAGTTCCTGAAAATAAGCATGTGGATAATGAATCTTTGTATTAACAACTATGTGACAATGTATTCAATTACAAGATAGGTATAGTCTTATTTAATCATGCTAGTTAAGCTCATGTTTGTGGCTGACATTTTTAAAGATCTCTCCTAGTTCTGAAGAAATACTGGGAAGGGTCTCTATTCTCCTACCTGAGGAGAATAAACCTAAAGGCACAAGCATCTCTGTTGCAGTAATTGCAAACTGAGATATAATTTCAGAAAGAAAAAAAAACGCTTCCTGGAATGCCTCCATCTACTATAGGATGTACAATAGAATCATCATATTTTAAGCCTAAAATAATCCATTTTGTTCCCCTCTGGCTGCCAGAAACGCCCCACCTCAGTACTGTAGACAGATGAATATCTGTCCTCCGGATTTTGACGATTTAATGAGTTAATACATGTAAATCATTTCAAATAGTATCTTAGCACACTCTAAGTATCCCATAAATGTAAATCATTAATATCATTATTAGGAATTATTATTTGGCCCAAATTAAGGCCAGAGCATTTGATGTAGGGAAACCATTACCTACCTTCTATTAAATATCATATATATGATGTATATTCTATATATGCACTGAAGTGAGAAAACAGGTAATAGCTCTGAGATGCAGGTTCCAGGAGATGATTGAGGGTCTCACTAGCAGTGTCAGGGAACCCTGCAAAGGAATTCGGAGGAGGGTCGGCAGCAATGGGGCAGCTGGACCCCTGGTGTTCTGATCAAAGTATGTTTAAGTTGTTCCTCTTCCATGAGAGGGCATTGCTTCACAAAAGGAGAGCACAAGGAAGACAACGGAGATGCTCAGGCTGCAGAAACAATGGGATGACACTGTGGCAACCACCCAAAGCCCGACAGGACGGATGGCTGGCATTTTCAGGCAACTGTGAAAGAAGCCATTACTCAGAGGCAGCTCTACGCAAGTGAAGCAGGACTTACTGACGAGGTAAGAGCCACGCTGGGCTTTCAGAAGCAACTCTGAGTTGGGCCAGTGCTGAGAGTCACCCCCTGCTATGCCAGGAGAGGGTTAAAGGTCATTACCTGTTCTCTATGGGAGAGAGGATAGAAATTGATTTTAGAACACACTGCTTTCCCTTTAAGGTACACTGTATGTTCCATAAAATAGATATTTGTCAAATAACAATTTCAGCCAGCCTCAACAATCAACAAATCTCTTTCAAAAATTTCTGAATTAAGGGGCAAATGCTGAGCAGAACTCTGGACAAAACCAAAAGCAAGGACATATTTCCAAGTGGCACAGCAACAAGCTCATTGCAAACTCAAGTGTGCTAATATAGGATAAGGGTCTCTTAATGCAAGACATCTGGAATTTCCTGATGACTTAACCAGAACGGTCTGGTTTTGGTCAGACAGCATTTGCTTCACACTCTTCTTCTGTACCACAGAAAGAGGAAGTTTCCAGCCACAATATTTAATTAGTACCTAATTAAGAGCATCAACACGACAAGTGATACAGGTTCTGGCCCCAGTGTTTGTACCTGGATATGGGTAAACAGTTCTCGTGAGCCTTGGCTGGCTGACAGTTCTCAGCTGTCGTTGGCACTAAAGAACCCAGGGAGATGTTGATGCTGTTTGGCAAGTGCTTGCTAGTAAACATTCAAAGCAGTGGAGAAGTCCAACTGCACCACAGAAACCAGTGAAGGGAAAATACACGAGTCAGGGTACCACACACTCCTACTAATGTACCTTGGTCATTCTGCCCCTCACCTGAAAGAGCCAATAAGTGCCTTAACTGAGGCATGAGCTATGCTGAGGGTATCTTGCAGGGTATTGTTCACTCAGGTAGAGACAATACTGCTTCCAAAAACCAAGTATTTATTTGCTGGGCATAAAATCTCAGCCAAATCACAATTACCAAATTGAGTTGCCTCTGGGGAACAGCCTACATCAGGCCAGCCACTGAGGAGCTAACGTCCATCTATTACCTGGAAATGTATCTGAGAGTGTTCATTTTTCATTAAATTCATTCTTAACTGATACATAAAGTTGTACATATTTATGGAGTACCAGGTGATGCTTTGATACAGGTACACCTTGTGTAATATTCAAAACTTCAAAATTCTTTCTTCTAGCTCTACACAGTGTGTAATTATTAACTGTTTTTATCACTAGGCAATTTTAAAAGAAAAGAAAATGAGGTGGCTGATTTCCTGTGCTGTCCTATAGGACTAACCCCTTGTGTAACCTTGGACTGGCTGTTGCTTTTGTGGGACTCAGTTTTGTCACCTATACAGTGAGGGGATCAGCCCGAGCTCTGTCCACAAGCCCTTTCAGTTCTAAAATATGATTTGATGCTGTGTATTTATACAGCATATTCCTTCTTCAGATTTCAAAATCTCTCAAGAGACTCTCATTAGTATTCTCAATATGGCTGTGAGGCAGACAGGTGGCAAGGTTTATTATCCCCATTAAAAAAAAAAAAAGAAACAACGAGACACTTTGCTGACACAGCACATTTGACCAAGTCAGGACTAGAAGTTAGGTGTCCTAATACTAATCAAGAACTCTGTTTAAACCACTTTGCTACTAAACTAAATGGAAAGTCTCTGATGAATAAAATATTCTGCGCTCATGGGGTTGGGGGATGTAGTGTGATCACTGTGCAGAGATGTAATGGTTTAAAACAATGCTTTCCAAATGACAGCCCATAAAATACTCCAAGTGGCTCTCTCAGTTCTCATTGACATAGCCCTATTTTCCTCTTTCTGATAAAAATATCAAAATATGAATCTACTAAAGGGGGAGAGCATTAAAAAATGTATAGGAAAAGAAAGAAGAGTTTCTGAGCTATTAATATCTAAATTTGCAATGAAATATTTCACTACATAAAGTACATAATCCAGATTTACTTACAGAAATCATAGCTAAAGTCAAGCATACATCTCAATGAAATGAGATTATCATCTAAGAAATAATTCAATTTTTGGTAAAAATATGTATTTATAAAGGACCAAAAAGGGTATAAGATTTTATCCTACTTGCAGCTAACCAGTGACCCCGTCATAACTTCATGAATGCTAGCAGAAGATACGATGCTCTCGAATCAAACTCAGAGAACACTCTTATCCATAGTAGCAATCGCCAGCGTATCGTCATCTTTCCTTTGGTTTCTCAATCCCCAGTTCCCACGGGGTGATGCAGAAAGATTCAGGTGACCTCTGCACATGTAGAATATTTCACTGAAGACAAACATAGGGATCTGGAATCATTTATTGTAAAAGACTGTGAGCACTCTGTCCTTTCTCTAGAGAGACATTATTTATATCTTCTCCAGTAGGTATACCAGCAGTACAGTGCCTCCAACTACAGGAGAGAAACACAGAGGTCCGTGGAGGAAATCCCCCAACATTTTCCGGTTTTATTTCATTATCTATGTGGTATCCTAAGTATCTACAAATACCTGTTGTGGGCTGGCTTTCATTACTAACAAAATATCTGAAGCAGGCTAATTTTATAAGATCTGTTTCAGGGGCTGGGGATATAGCTCAGTGGAATAAGCGCCTGCCTAGCAAGCGCAGGGTCCTGAGTTCGATCCCCAGTACCGCCAAAAAAAAAAAAAAAAAAAAATTTAAAAAAAAAAAAAAAAATCTGTTTCATTTGCAGCTTTGGAAGCCTACAAGCCCAGACTGGTGACGTCACTGATTCAGCCTCTGGCAGGGTCGCATGGCCACATCACAGCAGCACATGTGCGAGCAAGAAAGAGATCGAGTCCCCGAATAGGAAGAAGCCGGAGAGACTCTCAGAGATAGGGATGGGGCTTTTTAAAATAACAACTCACCCGTGCAAGAGCGCAGAGGTCCCGCTAGAGATGCCTTAATTTTTTCCATGAGTAGGGACCCCCAAGCCTATCAGGGTTCACCTTAAAATTCGTCACCTCCTACAGGACCATACTGGGACACATCACATCCAAACCACAGCGGTACTCAGTAAATAATATAACAATAATGATGGAGAAGAAGACATTTCCCCCAACCCGTGCTCTCACTGGGTGTCTGTTTCTGTGTTCTGTCTCCAGCATAACAGTTTAATGAATTCAAAAAGATCAGTGACTTCCTTGGTTCATGCACTTCCCTGCCTTCACTCTCTTCCTCTAGCTAAATGGAAGGCCTTCGCTTTCTGAGGAACGTGAACGCCAGTTAGTGCGGGCAGGCCTGTCCCGGAAGTGCCCTCAGCAGCTGTCATGGTTTAGATCCAGAATGCCCCCCAAGGCCACAGTGTTCAGAGGTGAGATTTGTAGAAGGTGGTTACAGCACGAAGGTGCTTATTCATCCATAGATTTTTATCCACTGATGAGTTCAGAGCTAAATATGCAAATAGGCAGGAGGGCCTATTGGGGTGGGGCCTGTTGGGTGGGGCCTGTTGGGGTGGGGTCTGTTGGGGCGGGGCCTGGTCGGAAGCGGGTCTCTGCAGGCTTGACCTAGAGAAGCATTTCTCCTTCCCAGCCCCTCCCTTGTGTCTCTGCTTCCTGGCTACCCCACATGAGCAGCTTTCCTTCTTCCTTGCTGCCTTGGAGGTTGCTGGCTATAGACTGAATCCTTTCAAAACTGAGCCAAAATAAAACTTCCCTCTTTTAAGTCGTGGGCATTGGGTGTTTCGTCCCAGTGTTGGGAAAGGAGTAAGACAGTAGCTCTGAGACCTTGGCTTGGTTTTACAAATTCCTTGAGTCTCAGCTTTCTCTTCTATAAAATGAGACAGATAACACCTCCATGGCAGGCTTTGGGGAAGGATTAAACTAATTCATATATAGAAAGTACTTAAAACAGTGCCTGACACATAGATATCTGATAAAGGTTTTGCTGACAAGTGAATTTTCCTAGCTAGCGTGGGAAACTTCATTCATCACCAAACAGCTTACCAAATATCTTACTGAACTACTGAACTGCCAAAGTTAACAGTGTTATTGCTGAAACACTGACCACGGCGGGGAACCAGGCAGACCGGGAACAGCATACTGTATTTTGGAACCTACATATCATTGCTAGTTCTTACCAATGGAGAGGAGGAAGTAAGATTTACTTTAATTTACACATTAAAAAAGAAAACTTCCAGATTAATTCGATATATTTGGTACATCTCATCCCTTTTTAAACAAGCATTTTCTTCAACATTTACAACTGCTAATTTTTTTTATTAAAGATTGTGAGATTGTGACTGGTGAGTTGTGATCATTCTGAATTTCCAACCTGTAGAGAAAAAAAGGTTTCCTCGCAATAGAAATTGTTATTTTAAGTGGAAATGTAAAGGTCTTAGTGTGGTACAGTGAGTAATTACCATTCCGCACAAGCAAATATAGAACAAGAAGTAAATAAATGGCAATGACATTTTTAAAATGACATTTTAAAATATTTAAAAGGACCACAAGAATGATAAGCGCTTCTTGTGTGCAACTGTCTTTGAAGTTGTAATCTCCATTCATACCACTAAATCATCAAGGAAGATTATTTTTAACTTGTTATGTAAAGGTTTCGGGAAAATCAAGGCACTCTCTGAGTATTCATCATCAAACAGAAAGAAGTTTTTGTACGTTCTGAGTGTACAAAAGCGATATGTTTGGAAAAAAATTAGTTTATCCCAAAGTTTTCCAAAAGAATCCTGAACAATTTACAGAATGAGAACGACGTATTTTCCTAAACATCTTTGTTGAAATGCTTTATAATCAGAACATTTGTGTGTGTGGCTAAACCACAATGCAAATTTAACCAATTAACAACATATGACTCTTGAAAACTAGATACGAACCTGCTAAGAAGCCCCTGCAGGAAGACACCAGTATCTCCGCTGCTCCGTAGAAAAACTCACACCGAAGACAGAGGAAGGACTGTGCGCGCCACTGCAACCCCGCTCGACACGCTGTCTTCTCGGAAAGGCTTTTTGGTTCTCCCTTCTCTCCTCTCCCAACTTCCTTCTCTTGTCCTCTCTGTCAGGCACACATACAGACCCGTATTTTTTTGCCTGTTAATATAATTACTTTACCTAAAATTTAAATTTCTATGGTATCCTTCCCTTACCTAAAATATCAGTATGCATATAATGCTCCCCACCCCCACACACCCATGCTGAATTCTGCCGATTCATTGAGCAATGTTTTTGTTGTAAACATCCCGTGACTCTGAGTCAATGTGAGACCCCTGTGTTAATCTACTTTCTGGCCAAAAAAATAAAAAGTGAATCCTCTTTTAGTAGTACCGTGTGCACCTGCCTTTGAACATGTCTTCAAATTTTTATATTTATAATGGGAAACATAAATGCTGCCATCTCTGCAGTTGGGGAGAAAATGGAGAGATCCAGATTTCTCGCACGCGTTAATGTGGGTGAGCCATGATCTACTTGTTAAAATTCTGGGATTGCTAATAAAAGTCATAATATACCAAATGGTGGTAATTTGGATGAAACAAGCATATCAATCATTGAGGAATGGGCTCATGGCTCTTTATCTGGGCAGAATCATTAAGTAGAATTTATGATATATAATGTATACGATTAAGCAGCTTCCATTAAACTTGCCTGCCAAACTCTACATAGACGGACATTTCTAAAGCAAGATGCATGCAAGAGCGCCACCTATAGCAAAAATTTCACATTTATTTTATAATGCTAAAAACAAATTTTTAAAGCAGAATAAACTTTTTTAAAAAGAAAAAATATCCAAGGATTGACATGTATGGCTTGATTTACACCTTAAAACAATCTGAGAAATGTATAAAACTCATTTGAATAAAAATGTGAGTATTCTAAGACATAACTTTCTGCTTAAGGAAAAAAATGCTTTCACTTTACAGATTTTTAAACCACAAAAATAACTTTTCTGATTTAAATAAATGGCATCTCAAGCAAACTGTTACAATTTTTGCTATAGTTTGACATTCTGTTTGTTGTTAACTGTGTTTTTAGCAAGCTGCGTCTTTAAAAGCTGAAATAAGAGCCGTTCAAAGTATAAATGAATACCTTTCTTTCTGATGTTTAACTTTTTTAGAGAATGTATCACCCGTGTAATTTTCTTTAGTGCACATGTAAGTGGAGAGTGCTGAGGAAATGGTGACCACCCCTACAGTTGTGAAATGTCCTTTTGGAGTCGGCAGCCACAGAAATGTAGTCTTAAATACTTGTTACTTTGACCTAAAGCTAATTACGAGGAGCTGAGCCAAAAAGTGAGATGAATAAAGAGAAATTTCATTGGTATTGCAGAGATAGTTGCCAGAAACAGCTTACAAATCATGAGTCTATGCAGAGATGAAAAGTTGAGTCTAAATTATTATTCAGCTGGGTTCTTAAATCAAAGGAGAGCAAAAACTGATTACAGTGGACCTCTAATTTTCAGCTCTAGAGAGTCAACATGGTGGCGATGCTCAACAGTGTTTTACTGCAAGGCTTTAGGAGAGCCCTTGCCTATTTCATCTGAGTCAGTGTGAGATTTCTGCTGGTGTGTTTTAACATAGGCTGAAAGCAGTTATTGCTGCGGATCACACAGAAAGCTGCCTGCCTGTCTGACCAAGTGTAGGTGAGCAGGAAACAAACTGGAGAGGATGATGCCCTCGGGTACGCTTCATTATTTCACACTTGGGGCCCTTTGGCTTTCCGTAGGCCCAACGTTCATTGTGGGGAGGCTGGATTTAAGCAGGTTTAGTGTCTATCAAGCTAGATGCCAGACGGAGCACTACACACTGACATCCTCTGTTTGCAGGGCAGAGCAGCCGGACAGTGGCAGGCAGCAGCCACTCTCCCACGATGCACCGCGACAGACAGCGCTCCAGCTCTGCCCGGGGAGGCCCACTTCTCGGGATGAGAGGATAATTCACTCGCTATAGCCCATTCAATCTTCAGCCTTTCGGCTGACGCTGCCAACAGAAGTGCCAATTAATGCCAATTACAATGGTGACTTTTCTGATATGGGCACCTACTCATATAGGCCATCAAACAGCCATCATATATTAATGACTGTCAGTCATTACCAATATGGGTGAAGTTTGAACTAGTGACCTAGAGGAGAACTGCTCTTTATCCTACTTCCAACTCCCTGAACCGTCCAATTCCCCTCCCTCTTTCTTGGCCAATGTTCTTAATTATAGTTTTGTACCTGAATAATGAATGTGCTACATTTTGACAGTGACAGTTGCCGAAACTCTGACAGAAGTGCAGCTCCTGTCTGCCATTTAGCAATCCCTGTCACAGCCTTCAGCCCAGCGCGGTCCAGTTCAGATCTTCAGGGGGCTCTGTTATTTCCTTTGTCATTTAATCGGGTGCATTTTTTATTTGTCTTTACTGCTCCTAAGAAATAAGGGGAGCATTTTCATGCAGATACCTGTGTCACGGACTTCTATGCAAATGCCGCCCATGGGCTTTCTTATCTGCTCATTATTTCCCATAGCCTTATGAGACAGAAACTCCCCATACAATTAAATATGCTGCAAATTAATCTGGAAGTGCACCTTTCTATTTAGACAAAGGAAAGCAAGTTAATACAACAAACAGCCTAAGTGATGGGAAATACCACGCTCCCTGTGTGGAACATACACCTTAACTTTCTTTCCTTAAGAATCAGTTTAACCTTGTCTGGGGTGCAGACTCCCAAATAATCAGGTGCCCTCCACTGCCTTCTGTCTGCGGTCCCTGGATGAGGGCGCGGTCCTGCCTTTGGAGACCTTTCTCCTGCCTCACTTGCCTCCGGGACAGACAGCCTGCAGCCAGCTGTTGGCACCAGTAGTTTCAAATGTGTGTGCTTCCTGGATCCTGTAAGGGAGGAGGGATTTAAGAGAAGGAATTTACTAAACCCCTCCCTCTACCTTCTAAAGAGCCAGGGAAGAAAGACCCAGAGTTTACCCAATGTTCCTCACAAAAGAATATGGTGTGATACAGTGTGCCTTCAATTTCTTACTCTTTCTCTAAAAATCACACTAAAAAACAATTTCTTAAATATGTATACTCCAAGTTGCCAGCGAGTGAACTAGGACAGGCTGCACCTAATACTAAATGAAGTGACAGAAAATGTTCTTGCTTCCACTCTTGCTCAGCAATGCTGAGAGCATAGAGGAAAGTGACTTGGAGGGAAGAACTGCAGAATGGGTTATTTTTTTTTTCTTTTAACATCTCAAGAGCATCAGTCCCTAAGAACACCACTTAAGATTTTAAATAATGGGCTGGGGATATAGCTCAGTGGAATAAGCGCTTGCCTAGCAAGCTCAGGGTCCTGAGTTCGATCCCCAGTACCGCAAAAAAAAAAAAAGATTTTAAATAAAACAAAATGAAATTGTAACTGTTGTCACTGATCACTCACTGAGTTCTGAGAGCTTTACATACGTCACCTGGAATTTCATCCACACCACAGTATTCATGTCCCGTTTAATGGATAAATAAACTGACGCTCAATAAAGATCAGCCAAAACATGCCAAGCTCAGAAGGGATTTGGACTCAGGACCTTCACACTCCAAAGCAAAAGCTCTCTTTACTACAATGCTCTACAAGAAGATCTTTGTTCAGAAAGTTTTTCCTTTCTCTGACTGCATTTGGAGCACTACTATTTCAACTTTTAAACAGTTTGTGTGCAAGATGTTGTTTTGTGTAAAGAAGAGGAAAGACTGACAAATCTGAACCAAACAGGGAAGAATTATAAATATTTTGCTTCAGCATTGCAGTTTTCTCCATATGCCTCAAATGAAACATTTCCAGTCAGGACCCTCTGCTACAGAGAGCCTGCCCACAGAGCCGTCATTATGTGTATGCAACGTGTGTAAACGCAGTTCGTTTTTTAAGGAAACAATTGAAGTATGACATTGGTGGGAAAAAAACTGATTTTTTTCTCTTTCTTTTTTTTTTTTTTTTAGGCAAATGAAATCTAAAACTGCATAGGCTACTGACAGACTGATGGCTGGGTCAGTTACCAGAATCTGGTAAGGAAGTCGGGATGAAGGTCACTAATTTCATTCTGTTTTATTTCAACATGACCTTGAAACAAACAACACAGTCCAAAATGGATGGCGAGGCAGGGCAGGCTATTCAAGTGCCGCTTTACTGGCAGGTCTGTGCGTGTCTTAGAATTAGAAGACGGTATTTTACCAGAACGGATGCTCTGACTTTTATCAGAGAAGTAAAAGAGCTGAGAGTCACGTAAGGGAATAACGTTTGTAGCAGTGACTGATTTTCATTTTTGTGATGTTCCTTCCATTTTCTTTCTGATTTCCAAAAGTTATAATTTGAAAAAAAAAAAGGCTAGTATTTTTGAGCTGGACTTTGGAAAAGGAATTCTTTCGGAAATTTTTGTTCTTTGTTCACTTTTTTCTATGGTCTTTCTTGGATAATTTATTCTGTCTTATCAACTTGATTTGCCTCATTAATTAATGAAATCATACATTTTACTACAACAGTTACTCATAAATTATTTCTCAATAAAATTAACTTGTTTGCAGACAGGAAATAGTCTGGTACTTGATATGAGTAATAGTCAAAAATATCTGCTTTTGTCTTTTATTAGAGTAAATGTCTAAATAAACTTATAAATAGTATGAGCTGTGTGGCACACATGAAATTATTATACACAATAGGGTTATAGTTTAAAGAGATTTCCCTAAAACCTAAATACAAAACCCTAAGATTTGTACTTAGTTCTTCTCAAAAAATTGCATTTTTCTAACTGACAATTAATTCTAAAATATACCTTATGCTATTCTCACACACACAGAAGATTGGGGAATAAATCTACTAAATAGCATGAAAGGAAACTAATTTAAAAATAAATTAGTCAAAAAATTCAAAAGAAATCCAAACATGCTCCATGGACTAGACACAGATTCAAAAAGTAAATCAAGCATGAGTCATAAATATCAAATAGGGCCCCCAAAGTCCTGTTAATCTCACACTGCCACACTGCCAGGCTCGGGCAGCATCAGTCTGTCACACACACTGCAGTCTGAGGCCCAGGCCCAACTTTTCACAGATAACATGGCCAAGTCAAAGAGTCAGTACTGAAAAGTACACCTCACAGCCTTGACCTAGAAGAGAGCACATGTTTCTCCCCTTCAGCTATAGAAAATTCTCCATTAAAAAACTCCTTCTAGCACCATCAAAGGACAGTATCATCTGGGGCTGTGGAGCAAATGCTGATGTCCACCTAAACCTCAGATATTGAAACCCCAATTTCCAATGAGGTCCTATTTGGAGGTGAGACCTCCTGGAGGCAAAGGGGTCATGAAGGTAGACTCTTCCCTATGCGGTTTGTAAGAACAGGAGAGCTCATAATAACAGGAAAGCTTGCTTCCCCCACCCTTCCTCCTGGCCATAAGAGGCTACTAAGAGATCCCTGAGGATAAAGTGATTATGCAGACACCCTGATCTCTGTTCCAGCCTCTAGAATATAAGAAGTAACTGTTAGTTGCTTAAGCCACCCATTTGATAATATTCTTGTCACAGTAGCTGAAACCAAGATGTCTAGTCTAACTCAACAGTGAAGGATTAAATGTTCACATATCTATACCCAGTATTCCCCTCTATCAACATGTTTTCTAACACCAGCTCCTGGTGTTTTAGGCTGAGTTTGCTCCAAGTTGTCCCAGGCTTGCAACTCCACAGCGTGGCACAATCCCTCAGCCCTTTATCAGAAGGGGATACATTCCAACGCCCCTAATGGATGCCTGAAGCTGACCATAGTACTGAAACCTGTATGTACTGTTTTCCCTGACCAATGAACTAACAGGCTAGTAGCATATACAGTATGCATAGCCTAGACAAAGGAATGATTCAAATTCTAGATAGAAGGCCAGACCAGCCTGAACTCCACAGTGAGACCCTGTATCAAAAAGACAAAAAAAAAAAAAAAAAAAAGATAGAAGGCCATCATGAGCTAGTGTAGAATTATATTATGCTTCTCAGAGTGATGTGCAGTTTAAAACTTATAAAGTATTTAGACCATAGGCAACTGAAATCCCAGAAAACAAAACCACATATAAAGAGGGATTACTATACCTTGTAGCAGTTCCTGAGACACAACTCCATCTTTCTGTTGTGTAGTTGGCAGACCTGAAGAATCCTTGGCCAGGTAAACCTTCCTACTGGGTGGGTAAATTTCCATGGTGTTTGCTTTTCATGCTGATCTCAATGAACTCTCATGCTTCCTTTTAATTTTATTCATGTTTTATCAGCAGTTAGTTTAACATTGTATATTAATGAAGAAAGGTTCCCACTTTTAACACAACCCGAAATGGCTGGTTCAAGAGCTCTTATCAGGCAACCTGGGTAACACTCCCTGTGCAGCCTTTCCCCACCCCACAAAAGCAGCTTCTGCCTGCTTCTCTAGTATACTCTTGAGACCTCTAATCAGCCCTCTCCTTTCCTGTTATGACTTGTATCTAGATGCACCCCCCCAAACCCCATGTGCTTATAATTGGGGCTTTATGGAGGTGGCTAGATCTAGGGTGTGTAAATACAAATTAAGAGTATGTAATTTATACAATAGGCTTTTAGTGTGAATGGAATAAAGGGAAAAAAGACTCTTGCTGCTGCTGCCGCTGCTTCCTACCTATCTTGCAGTGGACTGTTTCTCCTCAGCCGCGCCAGTCTGCTTTACAGCCAGCTGATCATGGACTGAAACCTCTACCAGCTATGAACTAAAATAAGCCTTTCATCTTTTAACTTGTAAGTGTTGGGTATTTTGTCCCAGCAAGGAAGTAATTAAGATTTCTCCTCAGGGAGCCATATGAATTTCATCTACAAATTATAAAGAGCCTCTTACTCATAAGAAAAGGTAGCTCAGCCTCAGAAAACCCTCCCTGCCCTCACCCTCCTGAAAACACATGCTTTCTTGACTCCTTCGGTCCCATTACCCAATTCTCTTCACAAAGCCAGATTCCGTGCTAGCATAGCCAAAGGGGCTAACTGCCTGTGCTGATCAGCTTTCCACCACTATAACAAAATACCTGAGAAAAACAACTTCAAAATAGAAAAGATTGATTTTGGCTCACAGTTTCAGAAATATAAGCCCATGTTCACTTGGCCTGGTGGCTTTTAGGACTATAATAAAGTAATTAACCTTGGCAGAAACACTTGATAGAGGAAAGCTGCTTACCTTATGGCATCCAGGAAGCAGGGAGGACCACCAGAGACAACAGATAGCCCTGAAGGCATGGCCCCAAGAACCACACTCCCATCAACTGGGTCCCACCGCCTAAGTTTCCATGACCTCCCAATATCTCATCAAGTTACAAATCGATCAGTGGGTTGATCTATGAGCAAAGTCAGAGCCCTCATGATTCCATTGCTTTACCAAAGCCCAACCTTGGAACACTGGTTCACTGGGGACCAAGCCTTCAACACATGAGCCTTTAAGGGCCATTCCAGATCCAAATTATAACACTTGCTCCAAGGCAGTAGCAGGGAGAACATGCAAGCGGGACCTCTGTGTGCAGACTTCACCATCTTCTGGCTCCTAAAAGCTCTTCTACCTTGTTATTTATGAACCCAAGGACAAGCTTTTTTTCCCCCAGAAGATCAGTGAAGTGTCAGGTCCTTAAGCTTTCCCATCCTGATCCTTAAACATTCCTTGATCCCAAGATACATCTTCATATAATCCTGAGAGCATTCCATGACCAACCTCCCTGATTATGTAACCCTACAAGGTAGGCACACACTCTAGACTTCATAACTCTAGGGTCCATCCACAAATGATTTTTCTTCTTGTTTCTTTTCTGCAATCCATTATTAGATTGCATGTTTGTAATAAGATTGTTGTTTATAAAGGAATTATAATCACTTAATCATCCAAAATGTCTTTACTTGCAAAATAACTCTACTGTAGGGGAAAAAACTATTATAATACCATTACACTTTGTACCCTGTTTGGAAATTTATACACTCTCAAGGTAAATAACAATGTTAGTAACTAGAATCTATAATCAATGCTGATAATCTCTTAAACTCTTTTTTTGTTGTATATTAACTTCACAGAAGAATATTACAGTGGATTGCAATTTTGACATATGAGCCATTAGCTTATATATCTTGCTTTTCAGAATTTCTGATTAAATGTTTTAATTTAAATAGAAAATAATATTTAATGTAATGTTTAGCCTAAAGTGTCCCTGAAGCTTCAATTGCAAACAATCATAATAAAGAATGTTCTTGTTTAATCTACAAAATAAGTACATTTGATTTTAATTACTTGGATAATGACCAAGCAAGTACATCAGGCACATCCCTTCCAAGAGATAATGAAAGACACAGAGGAGCAAACAATATTCCTGCGAACAGACCATCACATTCTGACTCTGAGGATGACTCCACTAATGAAAATCTGTCTTGGCAAATGACTCATCTTCTGAAGACTGTTCTGAAGATGTTGGAAAGCAGAATGCTGCATGTGAAAATGAAATTAATCAATATGAGGATGGGGAACAGCGGTCTATCACAGAAGGGCCGTGTGGTAATAATGAAATTGTGGAAACAGTCGGTGGTGTAGGAACAAATGAAAGCGCAGGAAATGTCAATGATAATAATGAATAAGTAACTAATTCTTGAAACTCAAGAGGCAGAATTAGCCAGGAAGACAAATTGCCACACACATAAATAAAAATGACATGAAACTAAAATCATTTTTAAGTTCACTCCAAGTTTCTAAAGTTACAAAAACACTAATAGGGTAGTAACTTTCACAAGAAGTGGAATCTAAAATTTTCAGAACATCACATCAATTGTGAAGCTACAAGAGTTTCCGGTTTGGCAGGAGCAATCCTGGATGGGAAGGCAGCAGTGGGAGATAAGACTGGAAAGTTCTACTGGGTTCCCAGGAGACGTCTAGAAATGTGAGGATTATGAAGCCTCTTCAAAATTAACCTGGCCTGCTTTGATCCCGTTGTTCTAAGGCCAGCGTGCTGCCTACATCCACGTCAGTGCATAGAGCGCTCTAAGAGCTCTGTGTCTGCAGCTGTGCTGTCTGTAAAGTGCACTTTTCCATCTCAGTTGTGTGCTGTTTACCAGCTTCCCTTCCCTAATAAATGCTAATATTGTAGCACTGATGGTGAGTTCACAATCATGTGATGGCACCTGAAGGAATTAATAAACTATTGTTTAACTCACTCATGTCGTCTAAATATTAGGTACACTGGCCAACACTTCCTTATTTGTTTATCTTTCTGGCTTACACATAGACTAGGTTTATTTGCTTGTTGAATTTCACTTTTATCTTTCTACAAAATCAACACATTATGTCTGGGTGTTATTTCTTCATGTGCTACAACTTGTCAGCAGTGTTTCCTCAGGCAAGGCCACACTCAGTCTAAAGCCCAACGTTTAATAGGTACCAAGTGTTAAGAAGTTAAAGAAAATTGCATTGACTCTCTCAGCCAGTGAAGGGATGGAGATGGAGAGAGAGGAATGGTGTAGATAACTGTATTACCACATGCAAATACTACTTTAATTCAATTATTTTAATTCAATTTTTAAAAATGCATCATAGGGGTCATTTAAAATGAGAACTGAAGCATAATTGGGTTTGGCATTTAGAGCATTTGTTGGATTTTCTAGGTCATTTCTGTTGAAGTTGTAAGAGCATAAAGCAGGTTGCAGAGTGCTAAAGCCTGAATGAGAAGCAGAAGAAGGACAGTGTGTGGACAATTCTTTAAGTCATTTGGAACAAATTAGAGGGTTAAATCAGATCAGATGGGGTAAGGACAGTTTGCAGAATGAAAATGCATGGAGTATGTATGTAAAACTAAAAAAGAAGGAGGGAGGGAGGGGGAAAAGAGAGAGGCAAAGACAGAGAGAGAGATCAAAGATACGGGGCAATGGTGGCCAGTTCTGGCTTTTGAAGATGAGTAAGACTCTAGCTGTCTTTTTGAAGCCCAGAAGCTGGGAGTAGAGGCAAAGAATACTGTGTGCAAGGTGTTACAAGACCATGGAGGGTGTCAGCATCATCCAGAAAACCAGGCATCTTCACAAAGGCTGGTTAGCTGTAGAGAAAAAGTGAAAGAAAATTTCAGAGAAAACAGTTATTGAAGCACCCAGTGGTATGAAATAATATTTGGGGACCATAATTAATAAAAAGCAATCTACATGAGCAAAGGCTAAAACATGGGCTGAAAACAGATTGGGACCATAGTGTAAAAATTTCTTCTATCCTGTTCCAAAGAGTTTGAAATTGATATTAAATTTATTTATTCTTGAAATGTTTTGAGAAGGGGTACTTTCTTTGTCCATTTTATTTGGCTTTGTGTTGTTTTCATGTTTACCTTGATCATGTGGTCTTTGTGTAATAAAATAGAAGAAAAACTTAAAAGCATTTATCAGGTGGCTATAGTTTGTCAAACATTGTGGGAAAAAAATGTAACAATCTGAAATCTGTACTTTGCCAAAAATCACATGACAGAAAATGGTAGGGTAGAAGCAAATGACTTGCTTTGGCTGGTGACACACAAGAGAGAGAAGAGGGTGACTCCTGGCCACAGGAGAGCATTTACCTGTGTGTTTGTTGAGGTCCCACCTAGTCTTTCCCTGCTATGGAAATCATAGGAGAACACTTGAAGAAGGAAGAGACACACCATTAAAGCACCTGTGATGTGAGGCCAGCACGGAGAGCACAGCACAAGGGAAGAAGAATCCATCATGGACTCAGCCATAGAGATCAGGCTCCGTTACTGTAGTGTTAACACCCTGCAGTATCCTGACTGATACTCTGGCAACAGCCACGTCACAGAAGTCGTGTGCCCAGCGTTGCTGGCATCCCACCTGTTAAATGTTCTGTGGCTTTTCACAGGTCAGGTGATATACTGGATTTTTGGCAAACAAAAATTGGAAACCAATACTTTTGTGATACATAAGCCCTTACTTACTTCATTGGAAGCCCTTATTTTCTCAGACACACAGGCTTTGAAATATTGATGGAACTGACAGTTGTGAGGCTTCCAAGGGACTTTCACTTCAGTGCTACCCTAACCCTAGAACATCTCTCTAACCTCGGTTTTCATAGCTCCCATCACAAACCTCACACTCCAAAAATGAAAGAATTAAAATTTTCTTCAGTTAATGCATGTCTCTATCTGTTAACATATTTTTCTTTACCTAGGATGTCTTTTACTTGCTGTCATCTAATATTCAAACCTAGCAGACCCTGTTTTAATGAAATATTTCAGTTTCTTTATATACACACACAGATACACACATGCACGCATGCACACAAACAACCATATACCCATAAAACGTACAAAGTAAGGCTTCCCACAGGTAAAAGAAACAGAAAGGAATTAAATTTTACTATCTCACTATATGCTTGGCACTCTGTGGTGTTTTATGCTTGTCCTTTAATTCCTTGAGTGCTTCATCTACTCCTCTCTGGTGGCATTTTAAAATCTATACATATATACATCAAATCTATACATGTATCAAATCTCTATATACATTAAAATCTCATCTGTACATATATAACATATACACACACACACATATCAGTTTTTGGGACAAAATCAATGTCACTCACAATCCCCACACAAAGTCTAGCATGTAGCAAGCCTAGATAACTTTTTAATGAATGAACTCATGTCATCAAATATTTTTTGATTTCTTTAACATATATTTATGTGTAAAAATAGCTCAGAAAGGGAAGAAATCTAATTAAAAGTACATATGGTCTTTTGTCTCTACTATTATGCCCAATTTCCTGGCTTACAAACTTACTCAAGTGCCAGGTTGTAAGATCTATTTAAACCTCGTTTGTCCCCCTACAAGGCACAGGAAACCCAGATCCTCCCTCAAAAAGTCCTTACTTATGAAGACATTTTGGGATTTTTCTGTTACGCATACCTCATGAACATGATCTCTTACTATCATAAAGTCAAACTCACTGTAGCCACTGACCAATCAGAAGACACCAGTAAAATTGTGGGAGAAAGCCCAGAGAAACGGTAAAACAGCTTTAGGCTTCACGGGACACTAATTAATCATTTTGGCTAGAGTGCCCCTCTCCCCATGGAGCGTGATGGCTTCCAAGGAAGGTTTGGATGAAACATTTCTCCAGATGGAACCAGTACCTACATTAAGACTCGGCCACCCACACCCTTATGTATTCATTAATTTCTCCATGAAATGTTTCATAGTGTATTGAGCTAGCAGAGTCTGTGCTAACAGTGGATTAAAAGCTATGTTATGCTACTAGTCACCTCCAAGTTTTCATAGCTGAATGTAAGCTAACATGGAGGCTAATCATTACAATTATGTCATCAAATGAATATTAAGCAATTTGAAGTGATTCAAACTTAAAAGTTTTAATTTTATTCTTTTTGACTAATGTGACAGCATGGCAGAACATTGCAAAACTCAGGGTCTATTGTTCACTGCTTTGCTCCCAGTTAAAGAAATAAAGCATCTGCCAAGCTCAAAACTCTATAGGAAAAAAAAAAAAAACCTTTACAGTACGTGTTCCCTTTGGTCATTGCATTTAAATTACAGGTTCTATAACAAGTGCTGCGTGTGTAACTGTAAAACACAGGCAGCACTACCCCATTGTAGGGATGGGGAAAGTGAGGCTTAGAGAAGTTAGGTCTTCCATGGTTATCTGACTCGTGTCATAACAGGCAGCATCAGCAGCAAAGCCAGCTCTTTTCCATGCAAAGCCCAGTTTCCTTCCAGAGATACATTTCATCCCAGAGCACATTCTATCAGAGTTTTTATAGGAAACAGGTTGATTTGTTAAAAAAAAAAAAAGACACACATAGAAAAAACTTTCAAGAACCTAATTTTCTGCTAAGAACAGACTATAATTAAAAAACTCAGGCACAAAATATTAGTTTTGTTTTTACCTAAAAATTAATAACTATCAGCTTGATTTGCAAGATTTTATAGCAAAGGTTAAAATAAATGTTGATAAATTAAGACTATTAACACAGACTGGTAATAATCTAAATAGCAATTTAGTAGTATTGCCATTGTACATTTTAATGAAATGAAAATCTGAATTGATTGTATAAGGAAAGAATCTCTTGTTTATCCTAATCTTAATATTGTGGTTGATAATGTCGCCAGCAGTCCTGATGAAAATGTACCTGCTATAACAACGCCACAGGAAACTAATGATTATAATGAATCTACTTCTCGCTGAAGTACAAAGACTCAGACTCATTAATCTTTTAAAAATTACTCAAAGCAAACAACTGATCCAGACGAACAAATTATTATTTTATCATTGTTTATATCTTTTACTTTATATTTATTACCTACTGCTTGGGGAGAATGATCAAAGTACCTTTTAAATATTTGCATTTAATTTTAACCTTTACTATTTTTATGCTGCAGAAGCTCTTGAAGACAGAACCCTGGGAACCTTTGTCTAAGTGTCACTGCAAGATGCCTTTTCACCTTTTCAGCTCCTCTTCTCCAGAAGGTTATCAGCAGCGCACTGATAAGCAATATTAGTATTCACCTCTTCTAATGTTTTGCCTATTTTTAGAACCTTACAACTTGCTTATAAATTATTATTCAAAAAAAATAAGTATAGATGCCTATGTTTTTTAAAATATCCTTTATTCCAAAAATTTGTCTAAAAATCAAGATACTGCAAATCCCAGCCCAGCCTGGGCAATTTAACAACTTGGCAAGAACCTGTCTCAAAATGTAAAATTTTTAAAGAGGGTGGGATGGGGATGTAACTCAGGGTGAAGGCACTGGGTTCAATCCCCAGTACCAAATTAAAATAAAATAAAATAAACATTTTAAATTTACTAAAAATATTAATGACTGTTAGGAGGAATTCTGACTTTAGCCAGGAGTGATTTATGCATTTAATAAAATATATCAGTGTTTATTTGGTTTGTGCAAAATGCTAAGTGCCAGTGACAAAAGTATCAGTGAAACATGGTCCCTGCCCCTGAAGGAGCACAAATCAGGACAGGGGGACACTTTATAGTATCCATTCAGCCCAGTAGATTTTTTTCCTAACAGGATCCACCATGATTTCTATTATTTCCAAACAAATGAAAAATTTTAAATACAATATTCGTGTAATTAATTCCAATATAAAACAATGACTGCATAGATATGTAGAACAAGCTTTGCAAGCCCAGAAATGGCTGCAAATCATTAAAGTTGCAAAATTCCTTAACAAAGCTAGGTGTGGTAGCGCATGCCTGTAATCCCAGCACTTGGGAGGCTGAGGCAGGAGAATCATTGTGAGTTCGAGACCAGCCTGGGCTACAAAGTGAACTCAGCGTCAGCCTGAACTGCATAGCAAGACCCTGTCCCAAAAAGACAAAAAAAAAAAAAAATTGCTTAAGAGAAGTGCCAAGATTTGAGTTGCTGTCAATTACCGTATATTGGAGATTACCACATTGCCATGTCAAAAGAGCTTTCTCCAGCAAATGGCTCCCCTTATTCCCAACATAAGACAAGGAATCAATTCCCAGCCCCAGCCCTATCTGGCCCACGCGTTGCCAGAATCTACTTAACTGAGTATAGCAGCTTGAACATTGTCGAAGCAAGGGAATTCGGGTCACTAATTGAATTGACTTACTTGCCCAAGCGCATACAATCTTTAGCAGGATTTGAACACAAGTATTCTGATTCTAAATGCTCCACCTTCCCACCATTCTGGGCTAGTACAGAGCTTCTGTAAGCAGGTCAGGTAGCTACAGGGACACCAACTGAGGAATCTCGCAAAGCCCCAGTGCCTCTGGACTCAAAGCCAAACTCCTTAGCCCAGCATTCAAAACCTGCCTCCATCCGGCTTCCATAACATCCACATCAGCCTCTGCAACCCTGAAGCTTGCCGCCCAGCCACACTCTCCTTCGTATTCTTCTCTGAGGACTGTGGCTTCCAGGCCCCTCCTTGCATCCTTCAAGCTTCCTCCATCTCTCCACAGGCAAGTTCTTTCCGTTCCTTTTCTGACTGAGCTTACGTCTCATTCATCCTGCATACTGATAGTTAACCGGAAGTTCTCGTTGCTCATTAGGTTGTGAGCTTATGCCTGATGAGCATTCCTACCACGTCGCATCTACCCAGAAACCAGGCAGACCAGAGACAGGCTGATAGAGAAAAAAAGTGGACTCAATCTGAGTAAGATCCTTTCGCCATCCAAGAAGCACAGTGTCTGAAATCACACTGTTTATGTGTCTTTGGGTCTAGCATGACGATCTTCCATTAATATGAAAATGTTTAAGTAACCTAAGTATAACTAAATGTGGAATACATTTCCTCTGTGACAAAAGGAACGAAGCCATGAAAGAAGCAGGTGCATATGAAATAGGGTATAGAAAAAAAGAAGAAAGGTCACAGGAATGGGACGCCCCCAGATAGCAAATAGATGCTTGGCAGAGCTTAGGGATTGTACATTTAATTGATTAGAAAAGCAGCAATGCTATCACTGGAATCACCAGAATTCCATTTCACTCCCTCAAAGATTTGCTGCAACTAATGGTGCAAATGTTATTTCAATTGATTTTTAATACATGACAACTTACATTTCCTTTTGCCATCATGCTATTACCACTGAGAAGGCCCTGGCCATAGCATTAATAGATGAGAAAGGCCAATGTGGCTATTTTGTTAAAATTATTTGATAATGTAGTAGATGTCAATTCAGGTTTTGGTCAGTTAGCACAAAATAGAAATGCTAAATACCTATTGTGTAGTTCCTTAGGGTACAAACTTCCAATTTTCTTTCTTCATAGCAGCCACGTGGAAAGGAGTACAGCGTACAAGACCAAGGAGAAAAACGTAGCTCAACCCTCTTTTTGTCTCATCAGTGACCTGATATATCATGTCAGCCACACTGTGCCATCTGCATTGAGTTTTCTTCACACACAAAATTAGGATAGTAATGCAGTGCCCCCTCTATAACAGAAAATGAGAAATAACTAGTTCAGTGCATTAAAAACTAGCAATTCACTATTTTTTTGATAAACAAGGCAAATTAGACAGAACTTTCATCACAAAATGGCCTCATAATGAAAATTATTTTATAAACAAACACGGATAATCATCTTTAATTTCCTAAAAAAGGGCATCAAAATCAGTTTTAGAAGCTAGCATACTTCATGACCTCAAATACCAATAAAGGTTTGTTTTCATTTTACATTTTCTTTGAGAATCCACGCAGCTGTTTCTGTTTTTAACAATTGCAATTAACACTCTACCAGTAACCAGTTTCTTTCTATGAATGTAAAAATCTATTTTTTTATGAGCTCGTAACAGCAACAACAGCAGCCATAACATCAGGAAACAAAACATGTGCTTCCCTTGTATGCTCTCATTTAATTCACACAGTTTACTTTGCAGGGAAGGAAACAGGGAGATAAAGGGTTCAGATAAATAACTCGATCACAGTCACGCACTGGAGTCACAAAACTCAAATCCACATGCCACACCCTCATCTGTGTGGCTTTCCACACTGATTCTGGCATGGGTGGGCTTTTCCTTTGGTGTGAGCTTGTTAGGAAACACTCATCTCGACTGCTTGGAGTGCTGTGTGCTCCTAATATACAGCTCACGGATCACCACGCTTCCCTGGGCTCAGTTCCCAGTAGCCACTGGGTCACACGTGAACATAGTACTCCACCCACCGCCATTCCTCCTTTGCAGGCATTATTTTGTGATATCTGTTTTAAAGGATACTGATTGCTGGCTGTGTGCAAACGAGACTTAGACAAGATCCCAGATATGAATATCAAACAGAACTGCGTGTGAAATACACTTTAAAGGGAAAATATGCACATATTAATCGTCAGTACAGAATTACAGCCTTCTCTTTTCCTAGGTTGACTATTATAATTGACCAGGATATTGCAACAATGTTTAAATACTATACCATTCTAAAAATAATTTCCTTTCTCTATTAGGTCCCTCTAATTTTTTTTTCTGCCAGCACGCTCCATGTCAGTTAACAACTGTATAGTTTACATAATTCTAAAATATTGAGCTGTATGCTAAATAAGTAAAAAATTTTAAGATAATGTCCTGGGGGAATAGTATTTCATATTATAACTCAATATGCCCCAAGGTAATTATTCAGATATCAATATGCAAAATAGCAGTATGTTGTACTACCCTATATGTCTTTTTATTTTGCTATTTTGTAGCATGCAATAAATTTCAAAGTGAAAAGAAAAAAACTGAAGGAAAAGTTTGCAGTGGATTTTTTAAAAATAAGATTGTTTGCCTAGGGAGGGAGAAATTTCACTGGGTCCTTTCCTAATTATTCATGTAAATTAAATTCTACAAGTGAAGAAAAATTCATAAAAGTCATACTTACTCATCTGAGAGGAAGATATGGCATATGAATGGGACCCATAACCTCGGAAGGTGAAATGTAGAAAATATCACAAGCAACTCCCACATTAAGTTAAGTGAACCAAAAAAAGGGAGATTCTTAGTGTGAAGGAGACTTCAAGGATATCCTCCCTAATCGCCTCTTAATAGTCTCCCATCTCTGACACAGGAAACAAATCAAGAATTCAGAGAACACGGAATTATTAATCACTTGTATTTGATACCAAATGTAAGCACTACTGGACACATTTTAAATTTTAAAAACCTTTTGAATGTAATGTTGACAAAGGAAGCAGGGAGTGTAATTTAATTTTCTAAGACACCAGTGCATGGCACATCCTAGCAAAAGTTCGGTGTGCGCTCCCATGTATTTTCTGATACCCATCATTTTCTTCTCCTAGGATCAAGGTGTATCAGGATGAAATTAAACAACAAACTACTGCAGACTTGGATCCTGCCTCATATTCAGTATTCAAAACAAATTCAAATCATTCAGGAAGTATGTATTGAATATTTCTTATATGAAGCACTGTGCTAGACAACACAATAGCTTTTTTTATTCAGATACCTTTTAATCAGTCATTTCACAAGGTTATAGTCTGGGGGATATTTTTCTAGGGAGAACATTATAATACAGAACACATATTTCATAAAATTATTTATAAGGGTCACCCAAAGAATGATATACAAAAGAGTGCAAAAAATCTGTCCACACACTAGGACCAAGGAAAATAGCCTATGGCCTGGATCCCACAGAAATATCCTGCATGAGTCCAGCTGAAGACCTAGACCTCATAACAGTGCCTCCCACAAGCCCACCTGGAGGCCCAGATCCCATAACAATATCTCATGAAGGCCTGTTTCACAGATCTGTGCCGGGAAGGCCCAAAGGTCAGTGGTGGAATCTAGAAAGTCTGTGCCAGTGGGATGAAGGACCTGTACTAGCAGGCTGAGGGATCTACACTGGAGCCAGGAAGTGATGCACAAAGAATCAGAGCTTCCCTGAAAAGTACTACAGGCGTCCTCAGCACCATTGAGGGCTCGAACCCCTCCAGTGGTGAAAACAGCTGAGTTCCCATCAGGAAAGCCGATGCAGTAAGCTTCTGTATCTTCCCCTTCAGAGCCAGGAAGCGATACTCAAAGTGAGGACCAGAGCCTTCCCAAAGTGAACCAAAGCTATTCTCAGGGCCAACAAGGTCCCAAGCTCCTCAGAGGATGAAAACAGCCAAGTTCATCAGGAAAGCCAGCATGACGAGCTCCTCTGAAGAAACCAGCAGCTCCTTACAGCTTCTACCAGCTCCCAGCAGCCTTTCTCTGCTCCCAACAGCCTCCTCAATTCCCAGCCTCCTAACTTCTCCAGTTCTGCCATTTATGCTGCTGGTAACAATCCCCAGGTGGGCCTCCCACACCCAACACCATGCTTACTTAGTCCAGCTGGAGGTTATGAATTGACCACCAGTTGCCAATCCACTACACACAAAAAGCTTAGTCATTAAATGGGAAGTATGCCAACCATTCATGAAGTTGTCTCACTTTGCAGGACAAAGACTGTAAGAGAAAGAGAAGACTGTAAAAGAAAGAGAAAACAAATCTGGCAACTAGTTGAATGTAGAGGATGAAGATAAAGAAAATAAAGATAAAACAAAAAATTAAAAGTAGAAACTGAGGCAGTGACAAATTGGAAGAGAGCCATAAACCCAGAATGACAGTTGAAGCATCATGCATGGTAACCCTGAGGGAACAGCCTGATATCTGGACAGATGTATCCTAGGTAGCTGGGAACATTTGGCCAAAATCTGAGACCACTAAAAGATTGTGTTAAAATACAGTGTGAAAGAAAGTGCCAGGAGCACTTACAGCTAAGACACAGAATCTGAGTAGAAGGACAACGTCTGCAGTTCTAAGAATACATTATCTGGACCAGGGATATAGCTCAGTGGCGCAGCACCTGCCTGGCAATCTCAAGGTCCTGAGTTCAATTCCCAGTACCAAAAAAAAAAAATTCCTAAGCCATGGATATATTATCCAGTAAGATATACAAATATCGAACATGCACATGAAAAGATGCCCAGCATCAGTAATCTTTAAGAAAATGTAAATTAATACCATCTCATTAGAATGCCTATAAAAACATATACATAAAAGTAAATATATACGTGGCTGCTCCCCTGTGGGCCCCGTGGCTGCTCCGCTGCGGGCCCCACGGCTGCTCCGCTGCGGGCCCCGCGGCTGCTCCACTGTGGGCCCCACAGCTGCTCCACTGTGGGCCCCGCGGCTGCTCCGCTGAGGGCCCCACTGAGGTCACCTCACGGACTGGACCCACCCCCACCCATAGCACAGCAACGGGGTGGAGCCAGGTGGTCCGCTGTGAGCATATGTGCTTTTCCACCTCCGACTATGGCAGTTTGTATACACCCATGTATAGTATAGTCTGAGGCAGCTATATCTCTTCCCAAGGTGAGAGTCCAGGGGTATAGATAAACCCAGGAGTACAGTTATTATCACAGGGAAGATGACTGACTGAGTGGTAGGGCAACGGAGATGAGGGAGGAGAAAAATTGAATGAACAAATGAGCCATCATCTGTGTAACTGAGTAACAAAGGTGAAGGCAACATTATGTAGGGCAGCATCCAGAGCTAATCCCCTTCTATGTTCTCTATAATTCTGTATTTCCTCAGTCGTTTTTGTATTAACAGAAGTGAAGATAACTTTATATTATACAGCATCCAGTGCAAATTCCCTACTATCTTCTCTATAATTTGGTATTTCCTTTAATGTTTTTGTGTTAACTAATGTGAAGATAACATTATGTAATACAATATCCAGTGCTAATTCCCTACTATATTCTGTATAATTTTGTATTTTCTGTATTGTTTATGGCTTATTGTGGTTCATATGTCTCCATTCTTTTGTCTTTAAAATAAAATTTTAAAAAAGAAAAAAAAATCTCAAAAAAGTAAATATATAAATAACAGCAAATATATAAATAACATATATAATATGAATAGCACATATATGTGTAGTATTTATGCATATACATATGCTCATATTCATACATATTCATATATACACAGATAACAAGTACTGGCAAGTATATGAAAAAATTGAAACCTTCATGCATTGTTGTTATGAATACAAAACACGCAGGTGCTATGAGAAACACTGTAGGGGTCCTCAAAACATTAAGTGTAGAATTATAATGTAATCCAGCAATTCTCCTACAGGATATATACCCAAAAGTACTGACAGAAGGTAGTCAAAAAAGACTTGCTCATCATTGTTCCTAGTAACGTTATTCACAATAGCCAGGAGGGAGGAAGACAGCAACATCACTGACAGATGAATGGGTGAATGCCATGTGGTGTGCACCTGAAGCCATAAAAAAGGGAGTAGAGTTCTGGCAGGTGCTGCAACAGGGATAAGCCTTGAAGGTGTAGTGCTAAGCCAAATAAGCCAGACACAAAAAAGCAAATTGTGCATAACTCCACTACCTCAAGTGCTTAAAACAGGTACATTCGTATGGCCAGAATGCATAGTAGCCATTGGTGTGGCCTGGAGCTGGGGAGAGTGAAGGGCAGTTGCCACATGTGAACAGTATTTCACTGTTCACTGGGAGGATGACTAGTTCTGGAAACAGTGAAGTTTGAACAACGCTGTGATACATCAGGAAAAAAGAATGACAACCTAGTGTTGGACCTCAAGCTTACAGAGAAAGAAAAACAAATCAAATGCAAAGCTCATAAAGGGAGGAAACTATAAAGATAAGAGCAGAAATTAATGCAATTGCGACTAAAAAAATACAAAGAATCAGCAAATCAAAAATTCATTCTTTGAAAGAAATAAGAAAATTAATAAGCCATTAGCCAACCTCATCAAAAAAAGGAAAGGGAAAACACAAACTCAAGGAATTAAGAATGAAAAAGGGGAAATTGCAACAGATTCTACTGAAATTCAGAAGATGATCAATACCTACTACAGGAACCTTTATTCTAATAAGATGGAAAACACAGAAGAAATGGACAGATTACTAGATATAATCAAAATGACAAAACTAAATCGATAAGATATAAAAATTCTAAATAACCTATCAGTCAATGAAATTGAAAATGTAATTTAAAATTTACCAACAAAGAAGCAAAAGGACTGATGGACTTACAGTTGAATGTATATGAAATTTAGAGAACTAATGACACTAATGCTGAAACTCTTTAAGGAAATTGAAAGAGAAGCAACACTCCAAAATCATTTCTGGAGGCAAGTGTTACCCTGATTCCAGAACCAGAAAAGAATCCAACCAAAATAGAAAAGATAGATGCAAAAATCCTATTGAACATAGACACTAAAATCCTCAGAGATACTGGAAAATAGTATCTATCTGGCAAAGAGAATTCAGCAAGTCATCAAGAAGATTATATACAATGACCAAGTGGAATTCACAGTGGGAATATAGGGATGGTTCAACATATGCAAATCAATAAATGTAATACACCATATTAACAGAACCAAAGACAAAAATCACATGATCATCTCAACAGGTGAAGAAAGCATTTGACAAAATCCAACAACCATTTGTGATAAAGCCCTACAGAAAATTGGAATAGAAGGTCTTTATCTTAATCTGAAAAACACCATCTATGACAAACCAATAGCTAACATCATACTAAGTGGTCCAAAAATGAAAGCCTTCATTTCAAAATCAGAAACAAGACAAGGATATCCGGGATCGCCTCCCCTAACCAATGTTGTTCTGGAAACAACCAGAGCAATCAGACAAAAGAAACAAATAGAAGAAACGAGGATAGAAAAGGAAGAATGTAAATTATCATTACGTGTAGATGACGCTCAACACAGAAGACCCCAAAAGCTCCACTAAAAACTTACAGATTTAATAACCAGTTCTGTAGCATAGCTGGATACAAAGTCAACACTCAAAAATCAATAGCATTCCTGTACACAAGCAACAAGCAGAGAGAGAGAGAAAGTAGGGAAACCATACCCTTTATAATAGCACCCGAAAAAAATGGAACGCTTAAGAATCAATCTAACAAAAGAAGTAAAAGATCTATACATTGAAAATAACAGTACTCTTGAAAAAGACATTGAGGAGGATGTCAGAAAATGGAAAGATATTCCTGCTCATGAATAGGAAGAACCAACGTTATGGAAATGGCCATACTCCCAAAACTATTATACACATATAATGCAATCCCAATCAAAATACCATTAACATAGCCCACAGAACTAGAGAAAACACTACTAAAATTCATCTGGAGCCAGAAGAGACCTAGAATAGCAAAAGAAATTCTGGGCAACAAAGGCAAAACAGGGGACATTACAACCCCTCAGTTGAAATTATACTATAGAGCTATTGTGATTTTTAAAAAAAAGTAAGATACTGGCAAAAAACAAATCTGAGGATCAATAGAACAGACTGGAAGATGCAGAAACAACTACAAACACACTCAGCCATCTTATCTTTGACAAAGGGGCCAAACACGTTCACTAGCAGAAAGATAGCCTTAATAAATGGTGCTGGAAAAATTGGTTTCCACATGCCAAAAGCTAAAACTAGTATATCCACATGCACAAACTAAAATCAAATTGGATTCAAGATTTAAATATTAAAACAGAAACACTACATCTTCTGGAAGACAGAATGGGGAGAACTATTGAAGACATACGTGCAGGCAGAAACTTCATGGAAAAAACCTCGACTGCACAGGCAATGCTGAAAGAATCAACAACTGGGATCTCATTAAAAAGCTTCATGAGGCAAAAAGAAATCACCAAGAGAGTGAAGAGACAACCCACAGAGTGGGAGAAAATCTTAGCCACTTTTTCTTCAGACAAAGGACTAATATCTACAACATATAAATAACTGAAAAAAATCAGATCCCCCAAATTTAAAGACCCAATCCAAAAATGGGCATCTGAAATGAACACAGACTTCTCCAATGAAGAAGTACAAATGGCAAACAAATACATGGAAAAAGTCAACATCGCTACTCACTGGAGAGCTCCAAGCTAAAACAGCGCTGAGATTCCGTCTCACCCCAGAAAGAATAGCTATTATCAAGAAATCAACCAATAACGAATGCTGGCGGAGCTGTGGGGGAAAAGGAACACTTCTCTACTGTTAATAGGAGTGTAGACTGGTGCAACCTCTGTGGAAATTAGTGTGGAGGTTCCTCAAAACTAGGACTAGTGGTTCCATTTTACCCTGCTATTCTGCTTTTTGCTATCTTCCCAGAAAAATTCAAAGCATCGTACCACAACAATATATGCACACCCATATTTAGAGCAGCACAGTTTGCAATAGCTAAATCTTGGAAACAACCCAAATGCCCATCCACCAAGGAACAGATAATCAAGTGGGGTTTTTTTATACAATGGAGTACTACTCAGCCATAAAGAAGAATAAACTTGACACATTTATAGCTAAATGGATGGACCTTGAGACCATATTCTTAAGTGAAATAAATTGGACACATATATACAAATATCACATTGCCTCTCTGGTGTGAGAACCTGAAAGTGTAAATAAGAATCAAAATATGTAACAGATATTGTGAAACAGGAAGTAATTGTTCAAAGGGAAAGGACAATACAGACCAGGCGTGGAAAGGAAAAGAAAAAAAAAAGGAAAAAGTGGAAACAATGCTTTGTGAATAAGGAGGGGAAGAGGGATTAAAGAGAGGGGAAGGGAATGGGGAAAAAAGAAGAAGTAAGATATATCATGTACAGGTACAAATTCCCTATGACCAAAGTGATCATTATACATATCTAAATTGTACCAATAGGGGCTGGGGTTGTAGCTCAGCAGCACGGCACCCGCCTGGCAAGCTCAAGGTCCTGAGTTCAATTCCCAGTACAAAAAAATAGGACCTATAAATTGTACCTATAAACTTATTTATAAGAAAATTTTAAAAAATAAAGTGGTATATGCTCCCTTAAAAATTAAAAAAGAAGCAGGGACAATAGGAATTTGAAAGAAAGGGTAATTATTCTAGAGTGTCCAAGGACTTTGTATTTGAAAAGCCACTCAATTAAGGCAAGAAGTTAGTGTAATCACTTACTAGGACAAGCTTAACACCAACGGTAACCATTAATGAGGGCAGCACTGGCTACCTGCCAGCGATGGGTGTAAAAGTCAGGTGTTAGCTTCTTTATTCTTCACCACAATCTTCTTACATGGGTTTTATTCCCTGTAGTAAAAACAAGAACACTGAGGTTCAGAGAAGTTAAATAATTTGCACAAGTAGCATAGCTAGAAGGTGAAAGAATGGGGATAGAATCGAGGTCTGAGTCTAAGTGCTGTATTCATAGATAGAAAGTTGTCCTTAAGACTATACAGGGCACTTATGCAAAAAAAGAAAGACAAGGCCCGGCCAGGTGGAAAGACCAGTGTGGAACTGAAATGAGCAGGAGAATCCTAGATAATAAGGCAACAGTACAAAGCCAGCTGTGTATCGGGGAGGAGGGATGATGACAGGATTGAAATGAGCCTGGGGACAGGAGAGAAGGGGCAGGGGCTTCGTGGTGGAGACGAAGGGACGAGAGCACAGCGCTCCGAACTGTGATTCATGAAGCAGATTAAAAGGTGATGCAACTTAACTTCCTTCTAACATTCACATTAGAAATGGCATCTCCACGCATGGCGCGCTCCCTCTAGCCGGCACCCACACTACGGCTGGTGAAAATGCGCAGACCCGTTGGTACAGACTTCCTCACGGGGCCAGTGTAACAGATGCTTCTGCAGCCCTCTTGTTCAGTTACTCCAAAACTTCGCTACTGTTACTAACTTCCTAATGAAAGCACTTATCTCAAATTTTCTTTAGTGATCAAACAAGGCAAATATATAAAGTTTAACATTTTTAATGTGTACTCCATTAATCTTATTTTTCCATTTATCCCAACACAACGTTTAAACAGTGACAATTTGCACAAACTTTCAAACAGTAAAAAGATACTACTAGTATATGTTGTCAAATATTATAGCAACCTAAGAATAGCAATTTTCCAGACCTAATATACGGCACTGTGTGCTATTTAAATAACAAATCTGGAATTTAGAGAAGCAATTAAAGCTTATGAGAATAAAGAAGAAAAGTTCAAAACCAAAACAGCTTTTTAAGTTTTTGTGGCTAATACACACAGATATTAGTACAGCCATAATCCAAAGCAGCACTATAAATGGGAGCTAACATTATCACGCTTATGTGAATTCTAGCGCATGTGCACTTTACAAACTTTAAGTTTAAATAATGCAAGGGAAATGCCGTTTTAATCTGAGCCTATGAAAACAGCTGGTCACCGGTGAGTCCAAGGAGAGTCTAAAGTTTTCCGTCAGTTTTAAGCAGTCTCCTGCCCTCCGTGTAAAATCATTGGCTTACACAGTGAATCATTATAAATCTCTCACAAGCTTTTAAACCAATCAGTCAAGCTTAGAATGCAGTGATTTGGAGAATCATAGCTCTGAGGCTCTGGGGCCTCGCTGTGCAAGGGTAATAAATGTAAATGATTTTGTAACTTGTAGAAACACAGGTTAGCTCGCTCTTTACCTCCCAAAGAGCAACTGGGTTTGACTAAGGAGGTTTTTGGTGACCCTAAGGAAAAAAACCTATAATGTCATTTTCTTCCCTTAATCCTGGGGAAAAGAATAACATAAAAAGCAGTTAATGTGTTGAGCACACGAAGCCTACTATGTAGAAAACCACCACTCAGAGAGCCTCGATTCTTCGTGTAATTTGTAGCCTACCCAGTGAGAAATGAGCCTTTCTAAGCAACATTCTGTAAGTGGTGCCATTTGCTCAATTTTTCCTCCTTTTGGGAAAAGACTTCACTACAACACAGAATGTTCTTCTAATGTTATCACCATTCGTTTTATATATATATATATATATATATATATATATATATATAATCTTAGAGATGATGTTTAAGTTCTGAGAATAAATCTTCTGTAGAATTTGAATGATTTCTTTCCATTTGAGACCTAATATCATAGAGACACCAAAAAGATTTACTGAAAATGATATTTTAAAGTGAGAGTTATATATACATTGTAACACTCTTAATGAAAGTATGTAATTGTACACAGCAAAACTATAAATGATGTGAAGTGAAGCTTTAGTTAAATTTATAACATCTTTTCAGCTGGGACCAGACAAAATCTTTTAATCGAGAGTAGGTAGTGAAATACACCTCTTGTGGGTCTGGTCTGAGTTTGTCTTCCTGTGTTGGTTTATTTCCGCCCACAGTCTTCATGGCCATGACCCAGAGTGCCCTCTGGAAAGTCATGTCGTCACAGTGTCAGAACACTGGTTACTGACTCTTTGCTCCCTTTTGCAACATCCAAGGGTTTTTTTTAACAAAGATTTTTGTTTTTGTTTCTGTTTTTATTTTATTTTATTTTTTTTGGTATCAGGAATTGAACTCATGACCTTGTTGCCAGGCAGGTGCTGTGCCACTGAGCTATATCCCCAGCCCTGTCCAAGTTTTAAATAAATTCCTCAAGCAGACTTTATGTTCTTTCCACTCATCGCCTCCAACTTCTCAGGCCCACTGTAAACCAACGTCCCCACCCACGGCTCTGTACTTTTTGCTGTGGTACACAGAAAGCAGTTTTAATATCCTTTTAGCAGGGTTCCTACCTGACACCCAAATGACAAGGAGGAAGAAAGTCTTCAATACTCACAATGGACAGAAATCTAGATAATGTGAATCATTCTAATATAAAATGCTTTCCCTTGTCCTATGCTCTCTCCTCAGCCTCAGCTGTAATTTTGGGGGAAGATGCTCCCATTTTACCATTTTGTGCCCAATATCATATAAGTTAAGCTTATAAATGCCAAAAGCTATAAATGGCATATTGCTTTATTGAACCAGTGATTTGTATTTTATCTGGCAGGCGAACTTTCAAAGAAGCTAGCTCCTGAGTCAGCTGAAAAGAGCCATTGTAGATAGTATATAAACGCAATTTAAAGACGGACATGTAGCATGGTGATCTATGAATCTAAAGCATTCTTTCCAACGTATCATTTGTCTTTATTCATTCATTCATTCACTCATTCACTCATTCAATTTGTGGTGCTAGGTATCAAACTCAAGGCCTACAAGCATTCTAGACAACACCCCAACACTGAGCTACATCCTCAACCCTATGCACTTTTACTGATTTGCTTTTTTCTTTCAGTTTTTAGTGCATTTGCAGTACATAATGATGGCATGCACGTGGGGAGTTGGAACATGTACAAACCATCTCAACCCCCTTTACCCCCCAGCCCCTCCCCCTCTCACCCCTCCCTCCATTCCTTGGGCCCACCCCCACTTGCACAACATCTGTCTGACCCTTTCCTACTGTCTGTCTTTCCTTTGGCTTTTGAAACAATGATAACTTCCTGTATTTAAGGCAACAGAGGCTTGTCTGGCATAGAGTAAATCTTCTCCTCAGTAGGGTAATCGATACCACCTATGCCAAAACTAATGTTTTTCTTTGAATATTTGCTACAGTGGTTAACTAAAAATGATTACCAATAGACAACAACTAATTGAAAACAAGCAGAAATTGACTGAAAATTGGTTCAAAAAACAACATAGGAGAAACAAGGAAACTTAAAAATAAGAACAGTTTGAACACACCTTCAGAGTTTGACCTCATTTCCCTTTCTCCTCTCCAATATGAATATGAAAAACAATTACTTAATAGATTTGTGTATTTACAGTTGTCAATTTCTGTGTTTATTTGAGCCTTCAAACTTCAAGAAATGTTTTATTAAGTATATTTATATAAAATATTGGCAATAATAAAATTAATAGTATCACATACTAAAAAGTCTATCAACTCTGCTTTCCTAAGTATATTTCAAGAGAAAATGGGTTCAAATAAGATCTTATGGGTGATTCCCACTGAATATAAGCAAAAAAATACTGATGCTGTGATTAAACAATAGGATGGGCTTATCGGAGGTTACAGAATGATTTCTTCTTGCAATCTTTTCCCCCTCAATCATTTTTAATACATTACTTGGAAATAGAACAATTAATTTTCTGAAAACAAAAGGTCTTACCAAATGATAGCTTCAAGCTCCCCTAGAAGTAGTCCTAGTGTTTCATTCTCTTTTGCTTTTGTGTGTACATGTAGACACGTGTTTTTGTGTGTGTGACAAATAAATGCTAGTAGTTTTCAGTACAGCCATGCGTCACGTAATGGTTGCTTAGCCAACAGCAGACTGCATTTACAGCGAGAGTCCCACGAGATTATGATGGAACTAAAAGCTTCCAATGACCTCCTGGTGGCACAGCCCTGAAACATCACAGCCCAGTGCCTCACTCACATGTTTGTGGTGAGACATGTAAGCAAACCTGCTGCACTGCTAAGCGTACAAAAATGTCACGCGTACACCGACACATGGCACACAATTCTTAATAATGATAATAAGTGGCAAGGTTACTGGTTTGTGTTTCCTGTATGACACCTCTATCCTTATTTTAGAGTGTCCTTTTACTTATAAAAAATGTTTTCTGCACAGATGCCATGTCCTGCCAGCAGCAGCCTCATACATTTGATGTTTACCAAGTCTCTAGACTGCGTCTTTTTCCCTTGTGCTCCATTTAATCTCACGTTGCCTTGTTCAGCTGGGGCTCTATCATATTTTTAATATAGCGTTGGTGTGTAGTAGGCTACGCTACCTTGGTAGAGTGTGTCAGTACGCTCTCTGACGCTCACACCCCTTAACCGCGGTAGATGCCTCCTCTTCATTAACCTGTGTGTGATTCTGCTTATGTTATATATGTATTATCACACTCAGGTTTTATGTCTATGAATTGAGCTTTACATTTCTTGGTCAAATTTCTAGTCATTTTTATGTAAAGTGATCCAGTTACATAGCTTAAGAGTTAATTTATTGACATTAATTATTGTTCATGTAAAGCCAGAAAATATGATCTTGAAAAAACTAAGTTTAAGTATAATATCACAAAGCCGATATTTCAACAGTAACATGCACAAGGTAATAAATAGCTCCCTTTGATCATTTTTTTTAAAGTTTCTTGAACCATGCTTTGATTAGTTCTATTTAATATTTAACATCTGGTTAGTCAATTTCAATCTGCAAGAAAGACTGCTGGAAAAATTCTATGCTGACTAAATACATTTATAATACTACAAAGCTGACATGTAATTGATTTTAGTTCCCATAAAAAGATTATGTTAACTTTCCTTAATCTATATATTTGTATTTTGTGAAGTCTAGTGAATTCACACTAGGGATGCTAAATTTTTATTTCCTATCAATATTTCATGTAAAATTGATAGGATTATATTTTAGCCTAAGTACTACTTTCCAATTTCTGCCTTGAAAAGCAAATAACATGCTGAAAAATATTGCTGCACAGCTGTACCACTCGTACAATAGAGGTTTCCTGGCCAGCAACAGTCATGAAAGGCTTACTGTAATGTGTTCTACAGGCTCTGAGACCCCAGAGAGATTTTTAGATTTGAAAAAAACAAACATTTTTATTTCTAACCAGTCTGAGTTTGGCTTTGAGGGGTTTTTGTTTGGTTGACTGGCTGTTATTGCTGTTTCAGTAGGAAGCAGAGAGCTTTCTCATCATTAAATAAACGCTTGCAAAGGTCTGTTTAAGTTAGTGTTGTGGTGATCATTTAATATTATTGTATATTAAAATATGTCAACACTGTTGACTCCCAGTTCAAGTCATAGTTCAGCTGTCACCTGGTATGCTGGTGCTCAGGAACCTCAAGAGAAAGAAGCAAAGGACAATAGACATTTATTTGTTTGTTTGTTTATAATTGATAAATTCACAATCATATATTTATTGTGTACATGTTTTGAAATGCATATATTATGAAATATCTAAATTAAGCTAATTAACAAATGCACACCTCACATTTTTATCTTTTTTGTGGTGAGAACACTTAAAATCTACTTCTTAGTAATTTTAAAGAATACAATGAAAGCAGGCATTTTTACATGGTTATATTCTTTCTTACATCTTGTGGGATTTTTCTGGAAGTATATAAAATGGCAAATACATTGGTAGTAATTCCATTCTATTTTAATAATATTTATTGAGCATATGTGATGGGATAGTTTTCAAGGGACCTACAAATTAAATAGAAAGCCTATACATTTTGCAAAAATATAAAATATTATAGCTCTCAAGATACCAATAGTCTAAAGGGGAAGTATACACAAAATAGGAGATATGCTTCAAAGGCAATGGATTTTAAACTTGAATGTTCTTAAGAATCTCTGCACCCAGCCCCAGAGACTCTTCACAGTTCTGGAATAAAGTCGAGTATCATGACAAAATTCTGTACAATTCCAGTGAAGATGGGCTGTGGATCTAGACAAGGGGATGAACTTTCAAACCTATCCAATGAAAATCACGAGCAATACTTTATAGTGTGACAGTGTCTGACCCAGATAGCAGGCACAGGTACAGTACTCCTTGAGATCTAGATAAGATTCGCTCAAAATTTACAACCTGGTCCTAAAGAAGCCTAAAACCCTCTTAAAGATTTCTGTGTATTCTGAGAAAGTAAATTTCCAGTCTTGATTTTCAATTCTGCCTCTCAGACATCTGCTTCACTATATATGGTTTCTTTTCTGCACAAGTTTTAGAAAAGGGTGAGCTTTTTTCCCTTACTATTCTGTCCTACACACACACACACACACACACACACACACCCCTCAGAGCTTCGCTAGAATGACATGATACAGTATACGTAAAGCAGAAAGGAATGATACTTAGAATCAGTATTCTGTGAACATACTGAACTATCACGTCATCCTGTAGGATTATCCCTTATTAAGTTAGTAGAAATGGACTACTGTAATTTCTTGGTCTTGAAAAATAGATTACATTTTAGGACCTTTTCATCCTCCAGATTCTGATTATATGGGTAGTTATTGCCGTTTGCTTAAAACTTATCTCTAAGCTTCCCTAAAATAACGTATTTACATATGATATGAGCTTAGTTAGAAACTTACAACAGTAAGCAGTTCGTTTAAAATTTAGGGGCCTGAGAGACAAACAGGAAGTCAAAGGAGTTGTATGCTATGGAACTGTTAAGTCAACGAAGGATAATTTCAGAAGCTTGTCAGAAAACTCTGCACATACCATATCCATTTCTGCCTAATTTACAGTACCCCTGGAAAGACAGAAAAGGTCTCCAGACTCCTCTCTGTGATATGGAAATACCTTCAGCTGATTCAAACACAATATAAAGTTATCCTGTACATAAAAATACAAATACACCAAGCACATAATCAAATTCAGTTACACGTCAGTGAACTACATAATGTGCTGATGTGTTATCATTCTTAAAGTGATCAGATAGGTGAAAAGAAAAGGGGGACCCTTAGGAGGAGCTCCACAGAGGAGCAGGCATCTGCAGCGGGGAAGGGTAGGCATGTGCTCTGTCTTTCTCAGGTCATTTTCCTCATCAGCCCGGCAGGTTTGCCGTGCACAGCGTTTCCGTCCCAGTGGGGAGCCGGTACATGAACATAGCGCGTCTTCATTCTGTTTGTCATCACCTGTCGTCTGCCCGCTCCCTTCGTCTCTTGGTCCCTTTTCCCTCTGAGAAAGATCTGTCTCCCTATGTCCTGTTTCTACCTTTTGTTTTGCTCTTTATTTATACTTTGGGTGTCTCATATAAGATATACCGTGGGGTATTTAGGCATGTGTGTCTGATTTATGTCATTTAATAGTGTTATCTTCAGGTGCATCTATTGGCCTAAAAATTACTCAAGTTTATCTTCCTTGATGGCAGAGTAGAACTCCATGGTGTGTAAGCACATCTCCTTTATCCATTCATTTGCTGATGGACATATAGGCACTAGGATGGGTATATGTTCTCAAGAGAAATGGAGAGTTACGAGTAGAAATTGATGCTGCACTGGTGAAGAATAACAGGGATATAAACCTGATCAAAGCTGCATGCTCACTCGTGTTACTGACAAGGAAGTGAGGCACTTTGAGTAAATTCAAGTGGCTCATGGGGATGTCAGAGATGTAATTTTCAAGTGTACAATTAACAGACAGATGATTGTTTTCAAGTTTGGGGGAGATTTAATTCAACACTGAAAAGAGAAGAACAATTTTTAAAAAGAAAGTTGAATAGAGTTTTAGAGGCTACTAGCAGAAAATGCAAGTGCTTTAATAAGCCTGACACATAAGAAATGAATACATGATTATTGCAGCTATGTAATAATACCCAAAGTTTGCTGAGAGAATATTATAGGCCAGACATCATTATGTGTAACTTTCCAAGTATTAACTTACTTCCTTCCACAACCTGCTTATGTAGGTATCATTATTATGCTCATTTTACAGATGGAGAAGTTGAGGTAATAAAGTGGTTAAATCAGATGCCCAAATTTGCATCAAATATCAAGGAACTGAGATTTTTAATCCAAGAACTGAGTTCTTGAGTCTGATCCCTTAGTAACTATAACTCCTCGGGTGTTATTAGCAATATAAAGAGAAAGAAAAGAGACTAATACATATCACCAAGTAAGAACTGTGGGAACTTAGTGTTCAAATAAAAGAAAGGCACTGAGGATGACTCCAAAGTTTGCAGTGTGAGGAAGAGAAGGACCAATCACGTGTCTGATAACTAGTTAAGTCTTAGAAATGTATTAGTGACACAGTAATAGAGAGAGGTGAAGATGGATGCACCAATCAATAGATGAACATCATTTCTTTTAATGTAAGAAATTTCCCACGTTGAGAAGAAATAGATTAGGAGCGGATTGTGCCTCTTAGCAGCTGTCTTTAAAGCATCACGGTAATTTTTCATGGGAGATAACACACTGCGTAAGTGTAGCACCGTTCTTCTAAGGAGCTCAAAGCATTTTACCACAGCACATTACCTTATTCATCCTCGTAACCATCCCCTTTTAGGAAAGGAAGTGTCAAGTATAATGACCACAATTTTACAGGTGGGAACGCTGAGACAAATGAAGCTAGCGACTTGCCAAGATCACAGAAAACCCTCTAGCAAAATGCAGTATAGAAATGCTGTGCGTTTTTTAAAATTCAGACTCTCTTCCAGTTTCTTCTCAATATGTCTCAGCTTTGCCTTACCTTTGCCATCACTTTATCTATAAGTTAGCATGCTAGAATCAAATCATAGCACAGCATGATCTGAGAAGGGGGAATCATGAATTCAGTTAATTCCTAATTGAATAAGTCTATAAAAGTGGTGAAAACCTTCAGTCCTTTGAAAAGTCAAAACTCTTTGCATGAAGAAGGCATTTATTACACTAGTTTTGACTCTGAAGAAGTTTTGCTATATATAGAAGTCCAAAATGATCCATAAAGATAGAGAGGGGAAGGGGTCAGCGATAAACACACATACATGAGAGGTATAGCAAGAAATTAAGTGGTCTCTTCCTAAGAAATTAAGTATTTTCTCCTATTAATAAGAGGACTAATAATAATTCCCCTAACTCATAGGAAATCTTTTTAAACTCAAAAATTATGAGAGTGCTTGTTCCTATATTAAGATTTCTATCTTATTCTTAATTTACCTCATTAGAAAGCCAATGAAAAATTAGTTGATAATCACACACTTTCGTGTTCAGTCTTAAAAAGAGAGAAAAGAAAGAAGAAGTGTCAATTTAAAGAGAAAAACCTGGGGAATACATTCACTCACAGAGCGCTTTACCAGACTCCTTATGTGACCTGTGGGGAGTGAACATGGCATATGATAAAGTGAAGGATGCAGAGAGACAATCTAAGATCAAAGTTTCAACCACAGGCTTACACAACTCAAGGCACATTCACATTTCACTTTTCCTCCTTAGGCTGCATAAACTCTGCCCTTGAAATGTGTACAGCCGTTTAGAAATTCTGCCACAGGTTGGCAGGATATTGCAGTCCAAAAGTGAACTGGAATAGCTTTTTCAATGAGAATCTGTGGAAGGAATAAAGATGAAGAAATCAGACGATGTACCACAAATGACATCAAATCAGATTCATCATTATCCCCAAAGTCAATGGATTATTGAGGAAGCTGAGTGATATCAAGTCTATTCCACTTGCTATAGTAAGTACAGGGTTCTACAGATAAAAACATGTTTTTCTGTGCTCTGTAGCTGCCAAGGACAACTGCAATTAACATTCACCAGCAATGGTCCACCACTTTGTAATTAAAATTAAAAGTCTAATAATTAATGTGGGCTGTCTGGTGACTCATACTGTTATTACAGCCTTTGCGTTTTCTAAAATGCCAAATTCAATAGTCTCAAAGGGGAAAAAGGTAGTTCTTTTAATAACACAAATAATGCAATGTAAAATTAATCATGTATTCAGCAAGTACATTCTGAACACTTGGTATGTTTCAAGTATTGTTGAGAGTTATAGGAATAAAGCAATCACAGAAACACAGTCATTAATTTCCTGATTCACACACTCCAGAAGAAGACAGAAAACAATTGATAATTAATCAATTCATTACAATATATTATATGTTTGGTGGCAATAATGGCCCAGAAAAAAAGCTAAGACGTTATAGTGCAGTACAAGATGTAAATGGATAGTAGAACATCATACCCTGGGCTGCTTAAGTCAGTCAAATCCAGAAACAATCTAAGAAAAATTTTTAAATTATGTGTATGATAGCATGCCAAATTAGAGAGTTCAGGAAAATCCACAATAGTTGGGGAAAAACGCATCCCTTCTGCCATTTTGTTGGCTGCTGGGACGTCTTCCGCATGAAGGTGATGGCCACTGAGTATTTCATTCACCTTATAAACATACACTGAGGACCTGCTATGCACAAACCAGAGGTTCAAAAGTGTGTATGTTAAATGAGATCCAGATGTTGTCCTCAGAGAAATTGTACTGTCACTAGGAGGACATGAAACTAACTTGAGTTGTGAAAATGTTAAAAGTAAATGCAAAGAGTTGGGTGCTCTCCTCGAAAGAACTTAAGAGAAACTTCATAAAGTGGAATCTGAGTGGGGCCAGGGGTACAAGAACATTCAGGCTGAAGGAACAAGAGCAGAAGGGGGAGGTCAGAACGGCTGCGGTGTTTAATGGAACCAGAAACTCAAAGAGTAGCTGGGATTATGCTAAAAACAAAAATAAATTGAGGACAGATCCTGGATAGACCTGAATGACTAGATTATAACTGTCTTGGATAGGTAACTATGATCCACTGAATCTTTTTGAAGCAATAAAAGACAGTAACACATTTAAAAGAGAATGCTATCTCTGGTACCATGGTAGAGAAGTAATAGAAAAAAAATAGAACAAAAAGAGTATTAGCTGTGGCAAAAATATCATGGGAGAGGAAAAAACTCTACACTGAAAAAGTGGAAATAAAAACTGAAAGTAGAGAATAAATGAGGTGCTCTTTTAGCTGGCAATGAATTGGTGAGGGAAATGGAATAGTAAAGAAAAATTTTGTGTGCATGCAAGTGTGTGTGTGTGTTAGAAAATGGGATACGTCCAGAAGTAACTCAAATTCTCTGGAATAAGTTTGAATATACACATCCTACTTGAGAAGTAAATATAGCATTCTATGTAATGATGCATATATTAAAATGGGTGTCAATACTGGTAGCTTCTGAAAATATAAAACCTCAAGCCAAGTACTCCCTCCCCAAAATAAAAAATAGCAGACTGCTGAAATGATCATATAATACAGAGCTTAATTATGTAGTACAAAATGTTATTGAGGACCTAGCAATTAATATGAGCTCTCGAGTAATTGGTAGAAAATGTGTTAACTAATCTTAGATTTAATATCTTTGACTCTTTTGTTCATGGACAATCATAGAGTCAAATGATTTGATCAGTCTTTCTATTTGCCAGAAAATAACTATTCACAATCAAGAGTCATTCCCTTCTACTGTCAAATCTTTAGAAAGAATAAGCACTTTCAACTTCCTATAAGAATTTTCTAAAAACTAATGCTTTTCAATGTCAAAGAGTTCCTCTGCTTGAGAGAGAACCTCCCAGAGGATTACCACCCAAACAATGAAATATAGCAATATGAAGACAGAAATAAGGACTTCCGGGAAGAAGACGACCAGCCGAGAGAGCGAGTGTGGAGGGAAGAACGGCTTCAGCTCCTGAACCTGACAGAGAATGCACTACTGGGACAAACTGCGCCAAACCGGGCAGCGCTCCAGGATCCCGCTCAGAACCCCACCCCCGCAGCCAGCGCTGCGCGAACTGGAGCAACAGCGACCAGCCGGCGGGATTTCTGAGTCGGGGAAAATCTCCATCCAGGGAAAAACATCTGAACGGCACTCCTGTCTGCACGATCACAGGGTGAGTTAAGTGCGCACT
>PVLD010003943.1:0-133488 GCA_004027595.1 Dinomys branickii
AGGATTAATTGTCTGACTTATTTTGCATGTCTGTATATGGGTTCATATATTTACACTTCGAAGATATCAATGGATAAAGAAATAACCACTGTTGAGACCATGTCACCTTGTCTATAGATTAGTTGTGATTGTACTATTTTTTATGCTAATTGGTGTCTGTTTGTTAATATGTTTTTGTACTTTTATTTTTTTAAAATAAAAATAAATAAATAAATAAATAAAAAGCTTCTGGGCAGCTGGTTGAGAACTTGAGAACTTTGATATCTTCATGTATGCGATGAAGAAGATAAAATTTATCTTGCACAGGAGTTTTAAAGTTTATACTAACTATAACCTATAGTTACATTAACCAATGTGTGTAAAGCACTTACTATGGTTAGGGAAAAGTACTTAAACAACAGTAGCATTATTATTAATTAATGCATTGTTTGCTAAACAGTCTCTGAGCTGGAAGTGGGACCACAATAGGATTGAACTCTCAGTGTTTATGTGCACCCGTGTGTGAGCACACATACCACATGCCTAGGCTCACACCTGTGTACACAACCGTGCCTGTGTGTGCACATACACCCACACGTGCACACACGAACACATTCTCGCTAGCACGAACTGTGTGTAGATTTTTCCTCCCAGCAGCTCTTTGAAGAAACGCAGCAGATGGGACTGAGCCTGCTACATGACCGAGCAGCCCCCACATCAGAACGCCATGATCATCGAATTCATCATGTGGTGCGGCTCTGGCGAGGGCACAGCTCCCCGTCCTGCTCGATGGGCCATGGAGGAATGCCTCCTCCCCCAGAGCAGAAAGCAGATACGGCAGCCAGTTGCCAGGCGGTGCAGCCAGGGGGACAGATGGCAGCTGCATCGCCTCCACCTGACCTGCTCCCTGGCTGCCGGGAAGAAGCTGCGGGTGGCGAGGATCCTGTAGAAACTACGCTTCCTACGCCGGGCCCTGTGTCCTTTTCATGATCCTTGGAGCAGCACAGACGAGGCCTCAGTCCTGCCCTGTTCACCTCTTCCCAGCAGTGTAACGTAAGGCAGGAAAAACAGTCCTGGTGCCCTTAATAGGACCCTAATTTTCTAATCTCCATTGTAACTTGAACTCTGTTCCATAATTCCTGTCCAGAAGATAACTAGCTTCACAGCCTCTGGGTAATTGTAGCAAATATATGCACCAAATACACACACACACACACACACACACACACACACACACACACACCACACACACCACACCTAGGCACACATGCATGCACGAGAGCTATCCCCAGCTGCAGCAGATGCCATTTTTATCCCTGCCCCTGTGGCTTTGGGGCGATCCCATCACGTTCCACCGGCCTTCTCTCTGTTCGTCTTTGCCCAAGGGTGATCTCAGGGAAGCTGCATGGGCTGCACAGACAGGCTACAGTGCTGTGACCTCCGTCAACCCTTGACAGAAGGGACCATAGCAGTACTTAGTCAGACACCGTCACCTACCCCTCAGGTGGGGTGATTTTAAGGTCTGATTTTGCTAGGTCCCCACAGGACTGTGTTCTCATCACTCCTGGCAATAGCTGGCTCAGTGACACACCTTTTATCCCTAGCTATGTTCTCTCTACCTCCCAGTCCTTGTCTCAGAGTTCGCTCTAGGGGAACGCACATTAAGACACCAGCCTTGTCTTTTCAGTCTCAGCTGGGGCATCTGAGCCTCTTCCCAGACCATAACCATTCTGCCTGAGCCACTCATTCTGTTTGGCAGCCTCACTGTCCAGTGCTTCCCCGGTACAGCGGCTGACATTCAGTCCTAGAGGTGATCACAGAGGACTTGGTGGGAAGTGTCAGACCAGTGTCTGGGGACTCACAGAGCTATGGTATAAGGTGTGGCTTGTAGCTCTTTTTTAAAAACCTCTAGACATGCATGAAATCAGGAAGGTTGGGGCTCATGTCCTGGGTGGTTCACTCCAGGAGCTCAGGGCTGGCACCATGCCCAAGCGGCTGGGCTGACCCACAGAGGCCTTGGCAGTTGGCCTCACACTGCTTGACATGAGGCAGGACAGGCAGGACAGGCTGAGGGAACAGGATTCCCTTTTGTCTTCTACCTCCTACCCCTTGTGATCTCCTGTCCTTTCTTTTAATTCTCTCCTTTTTTTTGTTTTTAATCTGCCAGCAACAACTAGGGGCCTTGAGAAAAAGTGTCTATGTTGACAATTCAAACATTAGACAAAGTTAATTCACATTTTTAGACTCTTGAAAAAAGCCTAGAAACAAATAAGAGACAAATGACAGAGGAATAATTCAAAGGAATACAACAAAGTGTTCATATTCTTAATATGAGCATTAATATCTTTAATAAAAAATACACTCCTGGAAAAACAGATAAAGGACATAAATAGATAAGGCAATACAAAAATAAAATTTTAAGACCTTATATATATTTATACACATATACATATATATTTACAAATACATATATATGTAAAATACATTATATATATGTGTGCCTGGATCTCAGCAACTCTAAAAATGCAAATTAAAATAACCATTAGTTGTGGTTTGTTTTTTCTTTTGTCTTTACATTGGCAATGATTGAGAAGAGTAATGTTATCCCAAGGCTCCTGGAGTGTGGGAAATCTATTTTTCTGTTCACTGCTAGAAGGAGTATAAGTTGGTAGAACCTTTCTGGAACAAAATTTGGCCACATGTAATGAATGTTAATGAGTATCACAATTTTTTTCTATAAAAATCTTATCCCAAAAAGCTGGATGTGGTAGTGCACACCTGTAATCCTAGCATCTGGGAGACTGAGGCATGAGGATTGCTGTGAGTTAGAGGTCAGCCTGGGTTACATAGTGAGTTCGAGAACAACCTGAATTACATAATGAGACTGTATCTCAGAACACAAAAATTTATCCAAAAGCCAGGTTTGGTGGTTCAAGCCTGTAGTTCCCACTACTTCCCAGACTGAAGCAGAAAGATGGCTTAAACCTAGGAGCTTGAGGTCAGCCTGGCCAACATAATGAGACCTTGTTTAAAAAAAATCCAAGATATTAACTGGACAGGCAGGCAAAGATGTTCACTGTAATTATTTACAAGGATGGAAAGTGGGGTCTGTTCTTCAAAACATTTGAAAAAAATTGCTAGCCTTACTACTATGGGGTAAGCAGCACCAAAGTAAGGAAATTCGTGTCTCATTTAGATTGTACCTTAATATCTCTGATAGCTGCTAACACAGCAGGTGCTCAGTAAGTGTCTGTTGCCGGGCGTGGTGGTGCATGCCTGTAATCTCAGCACTTGGGAGGCTGAGGCAGGAGGATCATTGCAAGTTCGAGGCCAGACTGGCCTACAGAGTGAGCTCAAGGGCAGATTGAACTGCATAGTGAGACCCTGTGTCAAAAAGACACACAAAAAATTCAATAAGCGTGTGTTGAATGAATAAACGAATAAATGATGGGATAACTGAATCGAGAGATAATTCTTTAAAGGGTTTACCTATACAGTAAAGTGGCCAGTAATTATAAAAAAGAAACAAGTCATAATATATGTTTATTGAGTTTGTACTATGCTAACATTTCCTCCTGAATTATATACTTTCATCTTCACAAGAAGCCCATGATTATTAGAGAATAATCAGAACTTTTCTCATAGAAATATACTGAGGTCTAACTCAAATAGTGTGTGTATAGGGAAAGGTATCTATTGGTACAGATAACTGAAAAGTGAAAAGGGCAGTTCTGGCATCAGACTTAGTTGGATTGAAGATCTAAGATGACATCTTAATAATTCAGTCTGTCTTCCTTCCTCTTTGTTGGGTTGATCCCCAGGTAGCCTGGCTCCATACAGAAGGTCCCACAGCAACTCTGGGCTTATATGATCTTTAGGACACTTGCTTCCAGGAGATGAAGACAGCAAGTTTGCTCAGGGAATGAGCCACCTCTCCCTGAGGTAATTCCGAACGCTGTGGCCAGAAGAAAAGGGCTCTGTGGCTATGCTTAGTTAGCATATACATCCCTAAGGAAGCCTGGCAGCAAGAAGTGAGCCATCAAAGACAAACCAGGAACTAAAAACCACACGCCATCGTGAATGCCTGTTACAAATGAGGAAACTGAGGCACCGGCAGGTGAAGTAACTTCCCTAAATTCTCAGAGCAAGTATGTGGCAGAACTTCCTTTTGAACTCAAGCAGCTTGACTTCAGTGCCTATAATTTTAGAGTGATAGTTAAATGTGTGTGTCAGCTGGACTGGTACGTGGTTACATCTTATTATGGATATATCTGTCAAGGTGGTTCTAGGTGAGATTAACATTGGCTGTGGGCTGAATGCTTGTGTCCCCGTGCCCCAATTCACATGTTGAAACCCTAACCTACAAGGTGGTGGTGTTAAAGGTGGAAACTGTTAGGAGGTGATAAAGCCACGAAGGTGGCGCTGTCATGAACGGGATTGTACCTTTGTAAAACAAGTCCAAAGGAGCTCATTGTCTTGCCACCAAGCAAAGACACAGCCAGAAAGCACCATCTTTGAAACAGAAAGCAAGCCCTCGTCAAGCCAAATGTGCATGTGGCTTGATCTTGGACTTCTCAAAACTGTGAGGAATAAATTTCAGATGTTCATAAGCCACCCGGTTACAGTATTTTTGTTATAACAGGCTGATTGCAATAAAATAAACCCATAGACTAAGAAAAGCATATTGCCTTTCCCCAAGATAGGCAGGCAAACTTTTGTTTGTGGTTCAGGCCAGGCTCTGGGACTGGCCTGAATAACAAAAGGTTGAACAAGAAGGCTTGGTGTGCAAATTACTGACTTAGATCATCTAAAAACAAAACAAAACACAGCTGGGGATGTAGCTCAGCGCAGAAGCCCTGGATTCAGTCTTCAGTAGTTCTCCCTTCCCCTGTAAAAATAAAAGGCTGGGGAAGATAAGATTTATTCTCTGCCTGATGGTATTTGAACTGAGACACATTAGTCTCTTGACCATGGACTTAGACTAGAGCTTACACCTTGGGCTCTCCTGGTTCTTGAGCCTTTAGGTTGTAGAGGGACCTCTCGTTTGCTGTAATTTATAAAGCCAATTTTTTTTTTTTTTTTTGTCTTTTTGAGACAGGGTCTCGCTATGCAGTTCAGTCTGGCCTCTTGAGCTCACTTTGTAGGCCAGGCTGGTCTTGAACTCACAATGATCTTCCTGCCTCAGCCTCCTAAGTGCTGGGGTTACAGACGTGTACCACCACGCTCAGCTATAAAGCCAATTCTTTATAATCTCCCCCTGCCTATATATAAAATCTCTCTGGTTTTCATATACTGTATATGTATGAATTGGTTCCCATTGGTTCTTTTTCTCTGAAAAACCCTAACTGCTACATTTGGCTACAAGACTAGACCACAAGATGTCCATGGCATATTTCAGAGATCAGAAAAAAGCAGGCAGACTATACTGTCTTGCACAGACTTGTTTATATGGCATCCTACACATGAAATACCTGCAGGGCATATAACAAGCTGCCAGCAAAGGATATCTCTGGGGTGGTAGTAATAGGGAGGCTTCTCATTATTTAAATCCCTTCTCCCTACATAGGTCAAGTGTTTCTGGGGAAAAAAAACAACATTTATTTATTGAAAAGAAATAATGTAAAAGCCAGTAAAATCATATTTCACAGCAAGATGGGTGTGACCAGCAGGGAAATCAGCAGTTCTTTCATGAACATGAAGAACACAGGACATGAAATGGCAGCATTTTCTCTTCCCTTCTTTCCCCTTTGTGGTCTTCATTTTATTTCATGTATTTTTAGTCTTCTGAGACGGACCGGGAGATGATATGCTTGGCTTCCCTTGTTTTCCCTTGGCTCTGAGTTTCAATCCATGCCAACTGGATTGAAAGTAACTGAAAGCATCAACTGCACATCAAGAAACTTGAGGGCCGGAAGGAGCCCTAGTGGTTCAGTCACTTTGAACACCTCTCCTTGCCCCAACCAATCTAAGGGAGTGAGGAGAGCAGCAATCCAAATCTGGCTCTCTGCAAACAGAGCCACTGTCTAGAAGGACCCTATCATTTTGCAGAAGGACCTCACGTCCTCTGCTCTAGGCCAAACCTACTGCCTCTGAAGAGTCCTCACAGCAGATGTAGGATCTTCCATCTTGGCCTTATGGAGAGGCTGAGTAGCTCCTGAAGAGCACACAGGATTTGCTGAGACAGGCAGGGTCCCCGTCTCCTGCTCAGGTGAGAAATGCCCCACATGCTTCTTCCTCAAAGGCCAGAGCTCTTTTCCTTTTCCTGATTATTGAACCTGGCTCCCATTCTCCCTAGGAGACTAAGATGTTACAGGGTTCTGTCTTCCCAGGTGTGGGTCAGGGTCAAGGATCACCAGGAAGAGGAGCTGGAGAAAACAACTCCGGGGTCAGGCGAAAAGCCTTTGTTAAACTGCTAGAAGAATGGGTAGCTTTAGGTTTGAAACCTGGGATTAAACTTTACAGATAGTGTTAAGATTAGGATGAAGCTGGAGGCCAGTGTTTGGACTGGCTGCTGAGACTAATTCCAGAATAGAATGAACTACAGGAATGAAAGGCTTGGAACCAGAGTTGGGGGTAAGGAGTAGGATCAGAGTAGAGGATCCTCCGCTGTTTCTCAGGTTCCTTTAAGCCCCATCTTTTTGGTCGTGTCTCCCAGGGCTACATCACTAGTCCCTGGGGTTTTCACCAGGAAGGCAGCCCTTGTGAGCTCCATCCTGGAATGACGCTAGGCTCCTTCCCACACAGCAACTTCAGTTGCTACTTTCAGAGCCCTGGCTGCTGAAGCAAAGATAATACTCTTCACCAGCCCCTGCTGAGCAGGTAAATGGCTCCTTTTGGACCAAGGGCGATTGCAAACGACTCCCATGAGTCACATGACAGGTTCACCTGGACCGTAATCCACACTAGAAAATAGTCAGTTATAACAAAAGCACTTTGGCCAATTACCCCCACACTTTGGTCCCCTAATTTGATGATGTCCTGAAATGTTATGTCCTGTTGGAGCTTTCAGCCAACTAAATGGGCAATTTTACAGGAATTAGATCAAGTCTTTTCAGATAGAGAGAGACTTTGGGACTAAGGGTGAAGAGTTAGTGGGTGAGGAACATCATAAGACAAAGCAGATGAACACTGGGTCTTACTTAACACTAAACTGTGATCAGAAAGCGAACAGTGAGGTTCAGTGTCTTGTAGGGAAGGTGAGTTGGTGACTGATATGTTTCTCTAGGATAGTCTGATTAGGATGTCAATCTGTTTGAGTCTTACACTGACTAACAAATTATTGTGCCTTTTTATTCATTCAACAAATGTTCATAGACTGTTTTTCAAAATTGCCCTGGGCATTGTGTATATCCCGGTGAACAAAACAGGTAGGATCTTTGGAGAGGAGACTCATGAATACATACCTAATTACAAACTGTGGTAGCTGTTACAAAGGAAGAGTGCCATGTCAGATAATAATGGGAGAACATGTTTGGGGGGAGGGAGTGAAGGCTTCCTTGAAGGACAGTGTTTAAATCAAGGCCTGAAATAGTTTAAGTAGGAATGAGTCTGTTGGAAGTTTCTTGAAGAGGTCCACTGTTCCTTACAGTTTTGAATTTCAGCTGCAGTTTCCTACCTTTTGTCTGTGGCGGACACCTTTTAGATCTTTGCTAAGAACACAACTGATCTTTTTGGGATTTGCAGCTTACAAGGATGGATGTCTGGCAGCCGGGTTTGCATCACAAGAGCCCTGACTACCACCTGCTCCCCTGACCAAAGGTGATTCGGTACCAAGAGCAGACAAACCTGACATAGACTGGACCATTCAGTTTCTTTCTCCTGGGAACTGGGGTTCACAGATACTAATTAATCTCCCTCCACTGGTTCTGGAAATGGGGCTAAGCTAGCCGGAGCTATGCTCCAGAGAGGCAAAGTCAGAGAAGAATGAACCAGTTTTGGAGAGAGAAGCAGAGATGGAAGAACATGTGACTAGAGAGAGAAAAAGAGCTTTGCGAGTGCCTACTACTTTCTTGTTAATGTGTCAGTCCTTTGTGAGATCTTATTACTCTCAGCCTTTGGGTTCTGTAAGATTTTATATATGCATATGTTACTGGTAGACAAAAGACCTTTGGTTGAGACTGGATGTTTTCGGTGGTGCTGGGATTGAACACTGGGGCTTTGGACTGAGCTATATCCCAGCCCTTTTTAAATTTTTTATTTTGAGACAGGGTTTTGCTAAGTTGTCCATGCTGGGCTGGCATATGTGATACTCCTGCCTCAGCCTCCCAGAAGGCTGGAATCACAGACACCTGGCACCACACCAGGCTCCCTCCTCTCTCTTGCCCAGGATGCTCACACTGCTCTTTCAGGAGCTGTTATCTCTTCATTGCCTTCCAAACTCTGCCATAGCAGAGTTGGTCCTTCCTTCCTCTGTCCACATACTCTTCTTTATAGGACCAACCAGGAAAGTTACATGTTCGTTTCTTGTCCTAAAACCTAGCTTCAAAAGGACTGTGATCCAAGCAAACTCAATCCATGGTTACTGAGTAGAACTAACCCGATAAAATCTAGAATCAAGCCAGATGCATACCTGTAATTCCAGGACTCTGGGAGGCTGAGGTGGGAGGAATTCAAGTTCAAGCTCAGCCTGGGCAACTCAACAAGTGTCTTTCTCAAGAACAAAACAAAAAAAACAAAAGGGGTTGGGATGCAGCTCAGAGCAAAGACCCAGGGTTCATTTGCTAGTACTAACCAAGGTGCTGTGCCACTGAGCTATATCCCTGGCTCCCCTAGTACTGGAAAAAAAGATGGGATAGGGAAAGGGGTAAGGAGAGAGAGGGAGAGAGGGAGAGAGAAAAGGAGAGGGCTGGGAGGGAGGGAGGAAGGGCACTTAGGGCAAAGGGGAATAGGAAGGACAAAGGAAAGGAATTGTAAAAACAAGCAAGAATTTGAGAAATGGTGACTAGTGGCTGATTTGCAGGGCCATGGAGGAGAGCAGTAAACAAAGCCTGGGAGGAAGACTGACCTGACGCCAGGTTACCTAACTCCTTGACCCAGAGTTTGGATCTCCTAGTGAATGAATGCTATTCTATTAATCCTTTTAGGCCCCAGAGCCTTAGGAAATGCCTTGTATATCATAAATGCCTGAGGCATTGAATAACTGGCAAACAGGTGGGCAAGCAGTTGTAAGACAATTTTTAGATTAACTTTTCCTTTGGGTTTCAAAGATTTCTTTTCCATACACAAAAGAAAATCATTTATTTAGATGCCAGTAAAGGGAGTCCCACTTAATCTCACTTTGTTAAATTCAGAGGCTGTAAATTTCTTATACGAGTGACAAATCTTTAAAAACCAGTTTAAGATTTAAGGGCAATATGAATGAATCTCATGTGCTATATACTATATAGCCTCATGCATCTAATGCACTTGTTAGAAATATTTATTAAAGATTTGTCAATTTTCACATGATCGAAACTAAATATTACACAGAAAAGCTGGCACTCACGTCTTGGAGGCGCTCTGGCGTTAAGCAGTTTGGCTTTTGCAAACATTTTCTTCACTATCAATAGTATCTTTAGAAAGATACTAGGCTGAATGTGGTTCTTACTCTAAAGTTCAGAGGCCAAAGGCCCAATGTTAAGGAATCCACGGAGAATGTGAAACTGAAACGTGATCTGTACATAAAGAAATAAAAGTTAACATTGGGTAATAAAATTAATATAGGGACTATCCTGAGCCATTGGATGGGTACATGCAGCTATTGCCCTGTGCCAGGGAGCTTCCTGGAAGTAGCAAGGACTTAGAAATTATCTTTCAAGGCCCTCAGCGGTAGGTCACCTCTCCCAAGAAATTTGGTGCAAGTTTCCTCTGTGTTAAAATTAGTTATCAACAGGCTACTCTGCTCTCAATTAGCAGGGGAACACGATCAAGGACAAGGAATGTTAAACTACGATTCTTTCTAGTGGTTCAAATTTCTTTGGTCGTTGTATCAATTCCTGTCATTGATTCAGCCAATGTCCCCTCTCTCCTCTATACGGCCCAATCTCTGTCTCTAGGAAGAAGAAAAATTGTCCAATTCAAGGCACAAGGAGCGGACTTGTGGCTCTGAGATTGGGGCACTGGTGGATGAGAGAACTTGACCTCCCAAATTGTTGGCTGGGGCGAAGTGGGAGTGAGAGAGTTGTATTTTTTAGAAATTCATTAGAGCCAAGAGGAGACCAGTTTACCTGGTGGAAAGGTGGGGAGATCTGGGAAGCGAGAGAGATTCCCAGGGGGGTCTGCAATTTGGGGAGAAACACTCCCCAGCATAGTCCAGGAGCGAAGAGAGCCACCTCCGCGACCCAGCCAGCAGGGTAACACCCAACAACCCCGGGAACCTCGACACCCACTTCCGGGTTTGGCAACGCTCCCTCGCGGCCCCTCCCAGCACCCGGTTGTAGGGTCTCCGGGCGCATGCGCCGCTGCTCTGGTACCGGCCCAATTTACCCTAAACAACTAATCTGCTCCTCCCCCGCCCGCTTGGGGCGTACCATTCGCTTTGCGAGGGGGAGATGCGCCCCCGAGTACTCAGAAACCGGGTCCCCTTCCCCTGACAGGGTAAGGTTAGTTTGCCTCAGATTTTGGAAGTTCTTAGAACACGAAGACCTCAGAAGCGCGCTGCTCGACGCTCTCGGCGTTGCCCATGGCCCCGGACTCCGAGGCGCGGAACAAAGTGGCACGCCCGGATCCCAGCTGATCAGCTGCTGGGCTTTGGCGGAGGCTTCCCCGGGCAAGACCATCGCCACTCCTTGGGAGGGGTGCGCGCGGAGGGGAGGGGGCGGAGCGGCCATTGTCCGGTCAGCGCAGCCTCCAGGGGAGGGGAGCGTGTTACGGAGGGAGCGGGGCCTCGGGCGTCATAGCGGCTGCGGCGACTCCAGAGCCGGCGGGGGCCTCTGCTCTGTCCCCGAGCCGCCGCACGGGACCTCGCTGTGGCCGGGGAGCGGCGGCTGGAGCTGCCGAGGCCGCCGGGTCGCCCTCCTCGCCGCGGCCCTCGTCCGCCCGCACGCCCCTCCTCCCGAGCTCCCCGCCCGCCCTCTCCGCGCTCCGGCCCCCCACCCCCGTCTCCGCAGGCCGAGTGGTGCGGCCCGCCTCCAGCTGACCGGCCTGGAATCCCGGCTCGGAGCCCCGTACTCGCGCCCGCCCGCGCGCCCGCTCCCTCCCCCTCTCCCGGCCGGAGCCCCCCGCCGCCGCGCCGCAGCCGCCTCCTCGGAGCGGGGCCCAGGCCCAGCCGTCGCCACCGTCGAGCCCCGCCGAACTCCGCCGCCGAGCACCATGGGAGACGCCGGGAGCGAGCGCAGCAAAGCGCCTAGCCTGCCGCCTCGCTGTCCCTGCGGCTTCTGGGGGTGAGTGTCCGGCCGGGTGGGGGCGGGGGGCGCGGGCACCCGGCCGTCCGCCGGGCCTAGGACCCCGGAGGCCGCAGCCCGGGTCCGGGCCGGGGCAGGGCCTGGCGGGAGGGGGCTGGGGCCGGCTGGGGAGGGCAGCGGGCCGGGGGCCGGCAGTGGGCTGCGAGGGCCCTGCCCGGGGTGCTGCCACCCTCTGCGACCAGCTGGCCTGGGCTTCGGGGCGCCGGCGCGGGTGGGGGGCAGGGCAGCGGGGGAGGGATGAAGGGGCGGCGTTGGCACCTCCAGGTTGGAGCAGGGCTCCCCCTTTCTTTTGGCCTGTGGTATGAGTTGGTGTCCAGCCACCAGGAGGGTATTTCCTCTGACTTCTTCACCTCCCCTCCTCCCTGTTCCCCGGAGACTTGCATCATCACTTCCTAAATTATATCCCAGTGCCCCATTTGGTTTTAGGAAGCTGTTCCCACGTCACCCGTTTATAAAATAAAAACCGGAGTTGAGAGCCCAGGCTACCGTGAAGTTAGCCGACTATTTTGAGGTCTCACCTTTACTTAAAACATAATGTCAGGAGGTCTGTGAAATTCCCTTGTCAAACACAAAACAAAAGAAACCCGTAAACCAACCAACCAGACCTTAGATCAGTTTGACTCGGGGAGCCTGAGAGCCAGTTTCCTCAGTTCTCAAATTCCTCTTTCCCCATTTAAATGATAAAAATGTTCACAGTGGGCAGTGTGTGTCATTACTTGGCAATCCTGTGTCAGGGCCCCCAAAATGCGACGGGAGCCCCCACCCCTTTTAAAATTTAAATTGTCCTGGAAGCATGGTGGATTTAATGAATTGCTGCCTAACAGGTGCTTACATCAGACCTCACGACTGTAGTTCTCTATCGAGCAAACTGGAGGCCTTGACACAGGCTAACTTCTGTGATTGAGCCCTTTTCTTTTTGTTATTTTTTTAGACGAGTATATTTGGAGGTCCTAGAGGTAGGAAGGAAAGGATTATTTTTGATGAGAACATCTGGGGGGGAAGTATTCGGTATTTTCTCTTTGCTATCTTCTATGCAGGAGGATGGCATAGAAATTATGCCAGAGCGTAGAAATTATGATTTAGGAGTGCAGGGAAAGATAAAGTGATTATTAGTGTAGATTTCTGTAGAACTTGTTAACTCCAAAGGTTATGGTGAAGTGGATTCTCATTTTCTTTTCCAGAACTTCACAGTGAGAGGACATTAGTCAAGCATAAGTTAGGGTGTTACCCCAAACCCTGAAGATGTGAAGATATTTTAGGTGCATAGTCTTCCTTCACTTTGACTTGAAAAAAAGTTGGGTTGTCTGTGAAGTGCTTTTATGGGCAGTCTAGTTCCTTACAAACCCTTCGGCGGTGGGAGCCATCTCTGTATGACTAGATGGGGAAACTGAGGCTTAAAGCGGGAGGACTGTTTGCCCCTTCACAAACAGAGTATAGGGTGGAGCTGGTGATTTCTTCACAGTGCTTAGAACTGTCACATGTATGACATCAGTCTGCTGCCTTGGGAATACATGGTGTCACAAGCCTCAGACTGTAAAATATGTGGCCTGAAGTCTGTTCCCTGGCAACACGCTTATGTCATTGGGACTATTATGAGTGGAATCCTTATCAAAAGACTTACATCAGGGTTTAGAAACTAGGAAATGGAGTAGCCTTTTGCCTTCAGCCAGCAGGTTCTGAGTAAGGCCAAGAGAGTTTGGTAGTAGCAAATAGCAGAAGTTCCAATGATGCTTTGCTTGACCTGCCAGCAGCAAAGGCTTCATTTTGAAATTTTTTATGAACTTCAACTTGCCCAACTGGAGAAATAAGTGCAAAGCTAATACTTAATGGTGAAAACTGTTCTTTTTAGTGTGCATGTTTTAACTTTTCCTAATGGTGTTTGTAAACACCTGTGTAGTTTGTATCTTATAACAGGATAAAATTACTGCCTTTCATCAAGTCATACCCAGTTTTTAACATTGTTCTGTATTATGTGGGGTACATGGATGTCTGTTCAACAGATGTTTGGGTGCCTCTGATATAGTGGTGGGTAAGTGGGTACAAGTGCTTTGGGGCAGGAAGCATAGAGAAGTGAACTGCTGGGTGTAGTCAGTTGTCAGGGGTGCCATGGGAGGGGTCACCTACGCTACCTGTGGTGGTGGTAGAGGATGGTGGCCTGGAAGAAGTGAGAGTTTAGCTTAGAACCTAAACCAGTGATGCCTTTCAGTGGTACAAACGACCCCCTGTGGCACACATTTCGCCTGTTTGCCCCCACTGCCTTAGACCTGTAGGAATGGTGAAAGGAGAGAATGGAAGTAGTGTTTCAGGCAGAAGGAACAGCATGTGTGAATGCTGGAATGTGAGAGAGAACTCAGACCTGTGAGGGACAGAGTGAGTCTGTTGATAGAAGGGGATACATTGTAGATGAGTCTGAGCAGGTGAGAGGAATTGATGATAATGGGATTCCCACGGGTAATGCTGAGGACTTTGGCCTTTTATCCTGCGTACTTTGGGACGCTAACAAAGAACTTTGAGCAGGGACTGACACGATTGCCTTTGATGTGCAAGGTTATTGGATGATCTTGAGAGAGGTTGGGTGTGTATATATGTGATTGTGTGTATCTTTATGAAAGTGATGTATGCGTGTTCACAGGGTGTTGCCAGGTCTGGAGATAGAGAATGTCTGTGGGGAGTAATCCGAGCCAGCCAGGGTGGTGGCATGAGTGGTGCAATGGTGGGGAAGCATATTGAGAAGTAAAGTGAAAGTCATTCGGGAGGTGTCTTTTTCCCTTAGTGAAAATAAAGGCCAGTATGTTTTCTAAACATACTGTGCAGCATAGCACTCTGGAAGCTGTAGGTCTTTAAAGTCAGTTAGCCAGAACCCACACCCAGGCCTTTGCAGAGCAACCTCTCAGCAGAATGTTCTGGCACCAGCAGAGTAAAGGCAGTTCCTTTAGGATTACTGCACTCTGGTGACTCAGGCTGTAGGATTTGCTGCTCAACATTGTCCAGTCAGGACACCAGTCAGTGGGGCTTGGCAAAGAGGAGAGATTTGAGGTCTTTTTTGTGGAAACACAATAGGAAGGAGAATGCCAAGTGGAACATACAATCCAAATGTGTTACTGCTGTACAGCTCTTTAGTTTCCAGTTTTGTCTCTGTTTATATTGTGTAATTGCAAATGGGTAATTATTTTATAGAGAGACCATCTTCCCAGTGGGAAAATCTGCTACCTTAGAAATTGCTGAAAATTACCCGGTTGATAAGTTTTTAATATAGTATATATATCTTTTAGGATTAGAGCAGTTTCTTTCCTGTAATGTGGACTTAAAATTTTTAGTGAGACGTGAGTATTTTCTTGGCTCTTTTTAGGCGTTCCGTAATCAGGCAAAATTTTTGCTCATTGTTAACGGTCATGTTTAGGATGAAATAGTACAATGTTTTTTTTCTGCTGGGGATTGAACTTGGGGCAGTCTGCTTCTAGGCTATACCCCCAGCCCTTTTTATCTTTTTAAGACAGTCTCACTAAATTGTCCAGACTGGTCTTGAATTTAGGATCCTCTCTACACATACATGAAAACTCTTAAAGTATGCAGATAGAAATAGTGTTAGTTTAATCTATGTTTAAATTTTTTAGACTTTTTTTGCAATGCTGGAATGGACCTTATACTTGTTAGGCAAGTACTCCACCACTGAGCTCTAGCTCTAGCTCTAGCCCTGAAATTGTTCAGGCATTTAAAGTGTATAGCAGCACAGAGTCATCATTAATATTTCCAAAGAGTTATTTAGAGAGGAGACCTGGAATATTACAGAATTAAGAGAATGAGAATATATTATATGAAGGACAGGATAATAGGATAATTAACGAGAATGGAAGTTGGAAGTACTTTTTCCCTAATTTTACTGATTAGTGTAAAAACCCAAATATTACTATGGATATTTTGCCTTCACAATTGGAGACAGTCTCTACTGTAATGAAGTAGTGTGGAACCTTCAAAAGTACTGTTTGTGTTGGGCATGGTGGGACATGCCTAATCTCAGCACTCGGGAGGCTGAGGCAGGAGGATCATTGCGAGTTCGAGACCAGCCTGGGCTACAAAGTGAGTTCAAGTCTAGCCTGAACTGCATAGGGAGACCCTGTCACAAAAAAGAAAAAAAAAAGTACTGTTTGTAAGTAAGCTTACAGCATAGTAGATATAATTGTTTAGTTTGGTATTTGAATAAGAGAAAAATATTCTCTTATTATGAGATTTATAGATAAACTATTGTTTTGAAGATAAAGCTCTTCTATTTTCAGTAAATCAAATTGTAAAATGATACATGAATATATTTTCTTTACCAAAGTAGGTGTTATGGCTATACGTGGGGCTTTTTGGAGGTGGCTGGATCTAGAGTGTGCGATGCTGGGATCAAGGATGTGATGCAATGCCAGGATTAAGGCTGCCTCACCTGTGTGGGAACGTTACTTGCCCTAAGGAGGGTACCTGGCTAGTATATGAGGGACTGAAAGAGGGCTGCTGTAGCTCGTTGCTTCCTTGCTGCTTCATTGCTTTGCTGCCTTCTGCCCGCCATGAACTGTGTCTCCTCTGTGAAGCCCCTCTGCCAGCCACCCAGCCTCGGAGCCAGCCAATTATGGACTGAGACACATGCAAACTGAACCTTTCCTCCTCTAACTTTTGGTGTTGGGTATTTTGTCTTAGCAACAAGGAAAAGGAGACTCGTGGTGGTTCTCCGGCCTCAGCCTCCTGAGTGTGTGCCATCACACCCAACTCTGTTGAAGTCTGTTGTGTACAAACTAGATCTGGTATATAGAATTTATATTTTAGGAATATATTATATGAGACTAGGCAGAGATGGTGATTAGGTAATCCCACAAAATAAATTCCATTCTTGAAATGGTTACTAGTAGAAAGTTGATTGAAAACATAATTTTATTCTACTTTTATTTTTGGCAATCACAAGACACTGAATTGTTTAGCTTAAATAGAATCTATATATATTTTTTCCTCTAGGCCCCGGCTCTGTGAAATAGAACCTATATATATTTTTTCCTCTAGGCCCTGGCTCTGTGAACTAATGTGGAACACCATCTCTGCTAACTCTTCGCTGCTCGGACCACCTGGCTGTGTTTGCTCCCAGCAGTGTCCGGTCCTCACCCTTTTGCTTTTCCACTCGCCCTCAGCTCCCAGTTGGAACAAGTAGCTGCACTTCAACCAGTTTAACCTGGGCTTTCTGGTCCACGTGAACGTGGCATGAATCACTAGCTAATCAGTATAATGCTCATGCCAGTGATGCCACTAATTATCCGTTGATTATAAACCCCCTTAAATGTTCCCTTAACAGAACAACTTGTCTGTGCAGTTTCACTTTACCTTTTGAGTACTATATGCATCTGAAGATAGAGCATGATCTGAATTAAGTAGTCACTGTGCTGCATGTACCTACTTGACCCGTCTTCTTGTTGCCACTTGGGGTATCCAGAAGAATGTTACGTTTGCCCTTGTGAGAAGTTCAAATACAGGGAGTTTTTTTTTTTTTTTTTTAAAGAAAACATGGTCTTTTTTTTCTAATTGGTCAGGCAGTCATTTTTGATAGGTCTGTTTAACTTATAGAATAAATGGTTCTTTTGGATTACCTTCTTTTCCCTGATTATTCTCTTTCCCATTCATTCTTCCCTCCATTCATTCACTCCTACCCACTCCCCCCAGGTAAATTCAATATTTTGTCATACTAAAAAGTTTTAACTAGAAAAACTATTTTCTTTAGTAGTATCAGAGTTAACATTAGTTTTCACATATTAACCTTTTCCTAACTGGAAAATTCAGAAAACAAAGTCTTTTGAAATGAATACAGTTCTCTAAAAGAAATAATGAATAACATATAAAATATTATTTATGTGGAGTACTAAGATGAGGAGAACTAATATAACTTTATATAATATAATTTTAAAATTAGGTATTAGTTAAGGAGGCTGTGTCCATGCAAATTGATGTAATGTTTTGCAGTCCTACAAAACTCATAGGTCAAAGTTGAGGTTAATTCTTTTCTCTTACCTGAGCTTTCAGGTGGAGCTGGTGTGGCCATGCTCTCCCTTTTCTTCCTCCAAAATTCTTTCCTCTTTTTCTTTTTTCTCCATGTAACAAGGTTTGAGGGAGGCACATTTCATGCACAAGTCATAAACACCAGTCAACATGCTCATGAATCAAAGGATCATCTTTTATCTTTTTGAAGAAAGGTTAAAATTGGTGTCTGAGGAATACCACATGAAGGAAGTGACTGGTCATGACCTAATGTTTGTGTAATTTTAATGAAACATTAAAAAAAATCATCCAGATTCTGGCTTTTTGGATGTTACAACTTTTTAATCAGAGTGGTTTCCAAAAGTTTTTTTGCAGAGTGATATACATTCCAACTGTGGATGACAGTTCTGTTGGGGATTTGAGGACTAGTAATCCTGCTCTGAGGTGGGTCCTTATATAAGAAGATTATATTGCTACCTGGGTTTGCTGGCACTTGCCTGTAATCTCAGTACTGTACTCTGGTGTACTTTGGGAGGCTGAGACAGGAGGATCACAAATTTGAGCCCAACCTGGGGAATGTAGTGAGCGTCTGTCTGAAAAAAAGAGTTTGAGGACATAGCTCAGTGCAGAGGCCCTGGGTTCAATCTCTTACATGGGGTGGGGCTGGCGATTATATTGCCAAATGAAGTAGTTAAAGAAATTTCATAGATGTGCTTATATGCAGAAGAGGGGGTTCAGAAATTTTATTTAAAGTATTTTTCTTTTTTTTTTTTTTGGTGCTGAGAAGTGAACTCAGGACCTTGCATTTGCCAGATAGGTGCTTGTGCCACTGAGCTATAGCCTGAGCCCCTATTTAAAGTACTTAATAGCCATCCTTTTAAGACAGTATTCTAGAAATGTATTATTTAGTGTGGTAGCCACTATGTACAAGTAGCAGTTTCAGTTCATATTAGATTTAAGTAAATTTAAGAATTAAGTTCATCAGGCATACTAGCTACATTTTCGTTTCTCACTGGGTCAGTAACTAGTGGCTACCATTTTGGTGAACGTAGATACAAAACATTTTCATCTCCTGGTTCTGGATGGTGGTGTTCTAGAACAATCCTCCTGATATTTGGCCAGAGTTTTCAAGCCTATTTTTCTGTGGGCTCTTAAGATACTCTTTTTCTTGTATTCTGAAAATGAAGGACTTGTCTAATTCAGCTCTGAGTTTCTCTCCGCCGTATTTTATTTCCACTGGGAGAAGCCGTGTTTGCTGTTAATACAGATTTCTGGGAGTGCTCCTTTGATCAGTTATAGGAATTGCATTTTCAATACAACTTAGTCTATACTTTGAACTTTTTTTTTCTATGTTCGCTGTAGTCATCTTAGTCATTGCCTTGAGTCAGTCATCTTAGGTCTTTTTCTCAGCACTGTTAAATGAGCAACCTTAGAGGCCTATTCACAGAGGTGTTGGCCTAATAGACATTCAGTTATTTTCTTTTTAGTGAAGGACTTAAGTAACTTGTAGAGGAATACTTGTTTTCACAAACATAAACCTAAGATGCAGCTTTTTACATGTGGTTAGGGATAAGTGCATTATTTAAGGCCTGTGTAACAAGGAAGGTGGCCTATATTGGAATATCCAGCAGCAGTGGGCAAAATCAAACTGACTCGGGATGTACAGGGCTAAGAGAATGCTACAAGATCATGAAATGCCACATTATGTTTGAGGTCAGAGTTGCAAACAATGATGGGCACCTGAAGTTGTGGCTGCAGCTGTTAACAACAGGAAAGATACTGTACCCCAGCTAACCATATCTGTTCAGCTGTACCAGGCGTCCTGTATCATAGGCAGGCTTAGTTTGAATTATGGTGGAAGTCATTGGTACCGCCTGCTACATTGGGTGGCCTTGGGTGGGGCACACCACAGCTCTGTAATCATATTGCTACCTAAGAAATGAGAGGGCAAAGAACAAGGTTATTGATGTATGTATGGCCTTTTGGGGATTGTCATTTCTCATCCTTTTTTTTTCTGAGGGGGCATGGTATGGAGGAACAGCTGTTGATGTTGTATATATTTGTTGGACTCTTGCACACTGATGAGTTGAAGGTGTGTGTGTGTGTGTGTGTGTGTGTGTGTTGTGTGTGTGTGTGTATTATATGGTCATAGAGAAGGATTTTGACCATTGAAATGTATCACAAATACTTTACAAGTTCTCAAGTTCTAGGGCTAGGCACTTATGAGCTGTGTTGGTAGCTTTTCTGAATGTGATTCGAGGAGCTTTCTATAGTTCATGATACCTAACTGGAAGAATAGAGGGTAGGAAGCTGGGGAATACAGGGTGGGTGGATGGTGCTGATGTCATATCTGTGCTTTCAAAGCTTCATTTTTATTTCAGGCCATCATTTTTAATTTAAAAAATTCTTTGGGGTATCAGGAATCGAACTCAAGACCTTGTGCTTGCCAGGCAGGCACTGCACCACTAAGCTATATCCCTAGCAGGGATTATCATTTTTTAGTTTCAAGCCTTTCTAGGATACCCTGTATGGAAAGATGTGCTGGTAACGTTCAATTCTGAAAGGATTTATGAATGAGACACCAAGTAGATTAAATAATGCAGTAATTCTTAACTGTTGAAAAGTATTAACCAGCAAAAAGTAAAAAATAAACGAGGTAGGAGACTGTATGGTGTATATTTCAGTTTGAGTTGTTTTTAGATTTATTTCTTAGTTTCTGTGTCTGGGGCATCATGGGTGGTATTCTTTTTCTTCAGTTGCCACTGAAATCAGAAAACTGGTTTTGAGTTTTTGTTTGCATGTGAAACTTTGCCTGTACGTACAGAATCATCACGTGAACGATTTTATACAGTTTTATGTAGTCTGCCCTTACCCTGAGGCAGGATCTCACCACACACACACACACACACACACACACACACACACACAGTGTGCAGGCTGGCCTTGAACTAGATTCTGTAGGTCAGGTTGGCCTCAACTCACTTCGATCCTCCTGCCTCAGCCTCCCGAGTGCTGGGATTACAGATGGGCGCCACCATGCCCAGCTCTTGTTTTCAATATAATCTATGGACATGGTGCTTCCCTTTAAAAGGAATGTGCTTGCATGTTGATCTACAAAGTATGGGAACTTATTTTTTTGATTAAAATTATTATTGAACGTATTATTGAACAAAAAAGGGCAGTAATTTTAATTTATAACATGTTAGTAAAGCAATTTCCATGAAATGGTAAAGAGCACATATGGGAAATGAAAAAATTATTTTTCCGGTTTGGAGGAACATACTCAGGTAATCTCAAGGCCTGTATTCTCTCTTCCTGTGGGTCACTTGTCACTATGAATTAACCCTTCCTGTCTCCGCCTTCCCACAGTGCTGAAACACTTCCTACATATGTTTTAAACCACGTGTTTTATTTGTAAGGCTAACCTTTTTCTTCAGTGAATATTTGACAGAATCTAAGCAAGAAGTGGTTGCTGTGACTTCAGTGACAAAGCCTTTGCAAATGACACATACAATCTTGAGTGAAAATCTGTGGTATCACTGTATGCTAGAGTCTTTTCATGGGGCTATAATGTCAATAGTATTAGTAAGGATTAATTCAGAAAATAATTGCCACTTTAAATGCTGATCTGTGGAAATATCTGTCCCTACATACAGTTTTCTTACCTTGATTAGAAATTCTCTTCTGGTGGGAGAAAGCATCTTAAATTTACCTAATTTTCATTGTAAATAAATTGGGCATTTACACTGTATGTGTTTTTGGTTGAAGGTAGGGCCAGGGAGAATGGACTGTTGATTTTGTGTTTAAACTTGGGTTGCAGATAAGTCACTGAACAGATTTCATGTAAGACACCAGATTTGAGAGGTGAGTCGGAGGGTAGGAGGGTGGGGAGAATCTGGAGCTCAAGGGGGATGAGGGTGGTGATGTGAAGAAAGTAGGGTGGTGGTAATTAGAAATGAACATGCTTTGTGGCCACCGTCTTCTAGTCAAAGTCTGACTTCTGTTTGTAGTGGTGTAGAAATGAATGTGGACAGATGATGGGCGGGTTGAAGAAGCATTCTTTTTCTTGAAATGTGAGGTCTGAATCCCTGGGGTCTTACAGAGAAGCACTAAAGATCACAGGATGAGAGCTATGGTACAGATGCCACACTAAAGTTGAGTACAAATAGCAATTCAGTAAAATTGGTGTTGCCTCTGTTAGCCCTGAAACATCTTTTTAGCTAAAAGATAGTGCTTTGTGGTGTGTCTTTGCAGTAGGCAATTGAGACTCAACCTACCTTCTTTCCTTGTATTGATACTGCCACAACTAATTGCCTACCTTGAGATTGATTTTTCTCCTCCCCTCTTTTCCCTGTACCCTGGTGGGAAGTTCAACAGTCTTACCCATCTTCTGCTTTATTCTTGCAGTTGTTTTCTTGGAAAAATAACTTGCACAGGTCTTCTTGATGAAAGATTTTACGAGGAATAGTGTAAGTTAGAATCTTAAAAAAATTTAGTAGTAGTGTTCCTGGGCAAAAAGATTTTTCTTATTTACTAAGAGGCTAATGAAGAGCTCCTCAGATCTAACCCAGTACTTTTTTTTTTTTTTTTTTGCGGTACTGGGGATCGAACTCAGGACCCTGCGCTTGCTAGGCAAGCGCTTATTCCACTGAGCTATATCCCCAGCCCTAACCCAGTACTTCTTCAAAGGTGAAAGGCATGCGATCTCTTATCTCCTGAAAACCAGCTGAGCTCAGTGGCTAGGCATGGGTTTTGGAACTTCACTTCTGCCTCCTTATCTTTAAAAGAGAATATTTTAGAGTTGCTGAGTTGTTTTGAGCTCTAATGCCGGTCAAGCCCTTACCACAGTGTGTGGCTGTGATAATGACATTTATTAAGATCTAATTTTCAACCCTGAAACGAGGAACATTGGTGGCAGATTAATAGATGCAGAACATGCTTGCCTCGATTGGGCAGTTTACATTTATAACGCTGTCTAGACCCAGGTGTGCTGCATAGTTAGTTGGCAAGATTTTGGACCAGTTTTTTGTCTCTGGCCATTTTCGAGAGACAGTTCCTTGTTCAACAATGATACATTAAATAGTACATTGAGGACTTGTTCTGTGACTTGATGTGTGGGAGGCATGAGCTATCTTTGCTTTGACTTCACACATAGTCTGTAGGGGGAGGCAGATCATTAAACTGGCAAAACCCTGAGGAAAGTGCTGTGGGAGATCATTGACAAGTTTTGGGAGGACTCTGACAGGACCTCTTATTTGGCCTAGAGCTGGAGGATGGCCTGGAGGGCTTCTCCAGGAGATGGTGCTTGAGCTGGATGTAAAAGATGAACAGGAATTAACCGTATAAAGATGGTAAGAAGTTTTCCAGGCTGGTGGGGGGGGATAGCTGTAAAAGGCACAGAGGAGATTTCAATAAGGCATTCAAGAAGGCATATGGAGAGTTGCAGACACAGCCAGTATTTTCTGCAGTATGTGGTGGGATGAAGCTGGAGAAATGGGAGCAGGGAAGAGTCAGGAAGGCATGCGCTGTGCTCTTGAGTTGAAAGGTTGAGAAGCAGTTGGGAACTCTCATAATTTAAGTATGGATGATGATATTTATATTTAAAAAATTTACTGGGAAAATGTAGAGGATGAATTGAAGGTTGTACAAATGAAAGTAGATGGTATTTAATCCTTTTCAGGAACACGCATCCTTTCAGCAGCGTGGTGCAGTCTGTGACCCCCTTCTCAGGATAATGCATAAAACACCTGTGATTATAATGAAACTAGATTGAAATGCATTTGTCTGTGCAACCTACATAGAGCAACCCTGAGAGAATGCTGCAGTAGAGGAACTGAAAATTCAATGTAGGCTGCAACCTGAGGAGGTGAGGACTGAAAAGGAGGCCTCCAGTGTAAGAGCGGAGATGGACTGCATGGCGGGGTAGTGAGGGAGGTGGTAAGGGAGAAGGGGCGCAGCATGGTTTCTGACATCAACTACAGGTTGGAAGATGGTGTCAGGCACATGTAGTGGGTATGGAAGTTAATCTACTTACAGATTGGTTAGATTTTGAACAGTTGTGAATCCATTTGTCCCAGAGTCCAAAGTGAAGTTGTAAAAGCAGTCACTAGTGCCATCTGTCAGTGGTGTGCAGAGTTTTGTTTGGTGGGAGAAAGTTTGGAAATTCTTAAGTTAGGGGATTCTGGACTAGATTCTGTGGGGAGTGATGGTTGGTTTTAGATCATTGAATTTATTTTTTGGTGAATTAGCATGTCAGTATACTTTTATTGTATCTTTAAACTTTTTGAAGTATAGCATACATAATGAAAAGTGCATAAATCTTGAGTGTTGTCTTGGTTATTTTTCTCTCGTCACTGAGACAAAATACTGATGCCCAAAATGAAGTAAGGGAAGGTTTATTTAGGTCACAGTTTGTGGAGGTTTCAGTCCATACTCAGCTGGTGCCAAGACAGGGTGGCACATGGCACAGGGCAACTGTTCTTGGCCACAGAAGACAGCAAAAGCAATGAGAGCAAAAGGGAGGAATGGCAGAGGGCAAGATTTTTCCCTCCCTTATATTGCATGCAAGCTGTCCACCCCAGGCCGGGTGTAGCATTCACACCCATAATAGCAGCATTGGACCATGGATCAGAAGAACTCTGGAAGCCCACCCCATGACTACATGAGGCTTTGGAGGGACATCCAGACACAACCATAAGTGTTTCACTAAATTTTCACAGTGTGAATGTACCCATGTAACTAGCACCTTTAATAGCACTCTTACCTTCCAGGAATTCCAGTTCTTATTCTTTTCTAGTAATGGCTTCTTTCCTTCTCAAGGGTAATCCCTACACAGATTTCTAGGGCCATAACATTCTTTTTTCTTAGATTTTAAAATTATTTTTTAAGCTGAGGCAGGACTTAGTTTTATTACATATGTTTTAAGTGTATACTTTAAATTTTTAAAACATTTCACTTTTTAAGGAAGGTAATGGGTAGAAAAATAAAGTACAGCTTTGTTTTAAGTGTATGTTACATATGTTACACATATGTATCAGTATACCAAAATCTCATTATTGTGTTATTAATATGCACCAATAACTTTTTTCATTTTATAGCTCAGTTTTACATCATAACAAAACCAGGTGTAAAGAGACTCCTACCACCCTACACTCCAGCATTCCCTGCTATCAATATCTTGCATCAAAGGAGTTTGCTTGTTACAACGTATGAACCTGCATTATCATCCATCATTATTACTCAAAGAGTCCATAGTTTGCATTAGGGTTTACTTTTAGTATTGTATATCCTATTCAAAACAAGATAATAGGATAAAAATGGTCAATACATTGCATATTGTTATCTTTAAATAACTTGTAGTACAAGATACTGGCATTTAATTGTCCAAACAATTTTAGTACAAACCTTTCTTTTCAGTGAACTAAGAGAAATTAGTAGTATAAGTATCTTTTTTTTTTTTGTAGTATAAGTATCTTAACGTTATCATTCATACATATGTGTGTGTGTGTATACATGTATATACATATACATATGGTTTTGGTTTTCCCGTCTTCTCTGCATTCCCCATCCCAGTTTCTCTTTCCTTTTGAAGTTTCTTCCCATTTTATATATCTGTTGTACATTTTGGTTCTTTACTCTTTCAGCTTCTCACACTAGGGAGACAATATGCTCTTTACATACCTGCACCTGATTTATTTCACTGATGATTATGGTCCGAGTTGCATCCATTTACCTTTAAAAGTCTCTTACCCTTCTTTATGGCTGGTAATACTCCATTGTATAAAAAGCGCATCTTTTTTATCTGTTCCTTGGTTGATGGACATTTGGCTTGTTTCCATGATTTAGCTATTACAAGTTGTGCTGTTGTATACATGTATGCACATATGTTGCTGTGGTATGATGTTTTTAATTTGGGAAGATACCCAAAAGGGGATGACCTGGGTCAAATGGGACCTCTGATCCTAGCTTTTTGAGGAGTCTCCACACTGATTTCCGCAGTGGTTGCACCAGCTTACACTTCCACCAATAGTGGAGAAGGGTTCTTTTTTCCCCATAGCTGGCATTTCTTATTGGTTGGTTCCTTGATAATAGCCATTCTTCAGGCTGGGGATATAGCTCAGTGGAATAAGTGCTTGCCTAACAAGCGCAGGGTCCTGAGTTCGATCTCCAGTACCGGAAAAAAAAAAAAAAAAGAACATAGACCCATTCACCCAATCCTTGATTGTTCTTATGGGGGCTGGGGATATAGCTCAGTGGAATAAGCGCTTGCCTAGCAAGCGTCAGGGTCCTGAGTTCGATCCCCAGTACCACAAAAAAAAAAAAAAAAAGATAATAGCCATTCTTTCCAGGGTGAGGTGGACTCTTAGTGTTGTTTTAATGTGCATCTCTCGATTGACCAATGATGTTGAACATTTTTTCATATATTTGCTGTTCATATTTCTTCATCTGAGAAGTGCGCATTCATCTCAGATGCCCGTTTTTTGATTGGGTCTTAAAATTTGGGAGGTCTGGTTTTTTTGAGTTCTTTATGTGTTCTTGATAGTAATTCTTTATCTGAGGAACATCTGGCAAACAGTTTTTCCCACACTGTGGGTTATCTCTTCACTCTATTAGTGGTTTCTCTTGCCATGCAAAAGATTTTTAATAAGATGAGATCACATTTGTTGATCCATAGTTCCTGTGCAGTTGAGATTTTAATTCATAGTGTTTCCCTCACCAATGTCTTCAAGAGTTTTACCTATTCTATCTTCCATCAGATTTAATGTTTCTGTCTTAATATTTAGAGCTTTGATCCTTTTTTGTGTGTAAGGAATCAAACTCAGGACCTTGTGCTTGCCAGGGAGATGTTGTGCTGCTGAGCTATATTCCTCCCTGATGTTTCATCCATTTTGAATTCAGTTTAGTGCATGGTTAAAGATAATGGGTCCAATTTTAATCTTGCTGTGTGGCATGTGCAGAGCCAGTTTTTCCAGCATTAGTTATCAAAGAGGCTACCTTTTTTTTACAGTGAATGTGTTTGGCACCTTTGTGAAAGATAAGGTGGCTGAGTATGTCTGCAGTGCTTTCTGCATCTTCTGATCTGTTCCACTGATCTTTGGTCTTTTTTTTTTCCCGCCAGTGCCACTGTTTTTAATCACAGTAGCTTTGTAGTATAATTTCAGGTCAGGGATTTTGATGCCCCCGCCTTGCCTTTGTTGCCCAGAATTGCCTTCATTCTAGGTCTCTTCTGGTTCCAAATGACTTTAGTATTATTTTCTCTAATTCTGTGAGACATGCTATTGGAATTTTTTATGGGAATTGCATTAAACCTGTGTAACATTCGGGAAGTGTGACCATTTTCACTATACTAGTGCTTCCTACCCAAGAGCAAGGGATGTCTTTCCATTTTCTGATATCTTCTTCAATCTCCTTTTCCAGAGTATTGTAGTTTTCAATGTAGAGGTCTTTTATATCCTTTGTTGGATTAATTCCCAGGTGTTTCATTTTTTTGGATGCTATTGTGAAAGAAATTGTTTCCCTAATTTCTCAGTCAGTTTGTTATTTGTGTACAGGAAAGCTATTGATTTTTGAGTATTGACTTTGTATCCAGCTATGCTACTGAATTTACTTATTAAATCTAGCAGAATTTTATTGGAGTTTTTGGGATTATCTATGTAGAGTATCATGTTATCTTCAAATAATGACAATTTAACTTCCTCCTTTCCTACTGTTATTCATGGACTTTGGTTATTATTATTATTTTTTTTCCTTTTTGAGACAATGTTTTGCTTTGTAGTTTAGGGTGGTCCTTGAACTCTACTGCGTAGCCCAGGCTAGCCTTGAATTTACAGCAGTCCCCCTGCTTTAGCCTCCCGAGTGCTGGGATTACAGGTGAATACCCCTTGCTATTTTACGGAATTTGACAGTATATAATGATAATTTTGGTATCATATAGAATAGTTTCATTACCTCAAAAAACCTTTTTGGTCTACCTACTCATATTTCCCCCTCAGCTCTTGATAACCACTAATTTTTTTTTTTTTTTTTGGTCTCTACTTTTGGCTTTTCCAAAATGTCACATTGTTGGAACCATACATTAGACTTCCAACATTGGCTTCTTTCTTTTAGTAATGTGCTTTTAAGGTTTGTGTTTTTTCCTGGCTTGTTTATTTTTGGTGCTAATGTTTCATTGTCTGGATGTACCACATTCTAAGACATCTTAATTGCTTCCAAGTTTTGGTAGTTGTGAAAGTTTCTGTGTGGGTTTTTACGTGGAGATATTTTCACTTCATTTGAGTAAGTACTAGGGAATATGGTTGCTATATCTTATGGTGAGATTATTCAGTTTTGTAAAATACTGGCCAGATCGCACTGTGGTTGTATTGCTTTAGGTTCCCACCAACAGTGAGAGAGCGTGTCCTGTTACTGCACATTGTTGCTAGCATGTGATCCTGTCAGGGGTTTGGATTTTGGCCACTTTAATTGGTGTGTAGTGCTGTTTCATTGTGTTAATTTTCAGTTCCCTAATGATCCATGTATTGGGCATCTTTTCATGTGCTTATTAGTTATCTGTATATCTTCCTTGGTAAAATGTGTGTTCATATCTTTAGTCCATTTTTGAGTGGATTTTTACTTATTTTTGTCATTATTACTATTTTTTGTATTTAATGGGAGGCTGGAGACTGAACCCAGAGCCTTCACGCTGAGCTATATTCCCAGCTTTGTTACTGTGCTTTTATTTGTGAAACAGGATCTTGTTGAGTTACCCAGACTGGGGTCAAATTTGTAAACTTCATGTCTCAGCCTTCCAGAGTACTGGGATTATAGGTGTGTATCACCATGAGTAGATTTCACAAGCATGGCCTTGATGCTGGGTTTTTTTAAATGATTGAGGTAAAAATTACTGAGTTCATTTGTTATATTCTGGATAGTTCTTTGTCAGATACATCTTGTATAAATATGTTCTGCCAATCTGGCTTGTCTTCTCATTTTGTAGATGAATTTTTATGTATAAATTGATGATTTTTTTCATATGTATATACCCGTATATCTATCATCTATGGGCAGATACATATTTCATACATTTTTAGCACCTCAGCAGGAGTCTCTCCTGTGTGCTCTACCTCAGTTGATACTCCCAAACTCCTCTTGACTTCATTATAGATTAATTTTGCCTATTTTTGAATTTTTGTAAATTGAATCATGTATTTTACCTTTTGTGTTTGGTTCTTTACCTCAGCATTATGACTGAGATCCATCAATTTGTGTAGAGGTAATTACTTGTCATTGCTTTGTGTAGTCCAGTATAATTTATCCAGTCTTCTTTTTGAGGTTACTTGGAGTATTGTGTACTGTGCTGCTATGAACTTTCTTGTATCTTTTGATTGAACATAAACATGTTTCTCTTGTACACATATTTAGCAGTAGAGTTGTTGGGCTATAAGGTACATCATTTAGTAGGTAGGTGACACCCGTTACAAAAGTGTCGTTTTACACTACCTTCACCAGTGTGAGAATTCTGATTATTCCATGTCTTCATCAATACTTAATCCTCACTGTCTCTTTCATTTTAGTTGTGTATGGGCTGGGGATATAGCTCAGTGGAATAAGTGCCTGCCTTGCAAGCATAAAGTCCTGAGTTCAATCTCTGGTACCACCAAAAAGAAAGAAAAAGAGAAAATCATTTTAGTTGTGTATATGGTTATTTATTGTGGATCTGAATTAAATTAACAATTTGAATTTCTCTGATGACTAAATGAAATTGAGCACTTTTTTTTATTTGCCATTTGCCTAAACTTTGTTGTAAAGTTGCCTATTCAACCTTTTGCTCATTTTTATTTTGGGTCATCTGCTGTTTCTTACTCATTTGTATGCGTTTCTATGTATTCTGGATGAGTCCTTTTTCAGTTAGTGTGTAAATGTATCTGAATACTTTTGTAGTATATTAATGAAAGTTTCATATTACATGCTAAAAAAATTCCAACAACACAAATGGGTATTTGATGAAAGGGTGTCTCCGTTTTATTCTTAGCCTCTGAGTATACACCATGTCCATAGTTTCACTTAACCATGGTTAAGTTTCCTGTGTAGCCTTCTAGAAATTTTCTGTGTATGTACTGCACTTATCATTTTTCTAATACAAATACTAACATTGCTTTTCTTTTTGTGGTGCTAGGGTAGAACACAGGGTCTTGTATGTGCTAAGCGTGCACTTCACCACTAAGCTATGTTCCCCAACCCCAGCTTGCCTTTCTCACTTAGTATATCTTAGAATTCTTTCCAAACCAGCATATACATTTCTAATTTCTCTTACTAAATAGCAGTATAATATTCCACGAGGTCCATGCACTAGAGTTTACTTAACCAGGTTTGGTGGGTACTATTACTGTTTTACAAAAATGATGTTGCATATGTTCCATTTTTTTAGTGGTCATGTACAGCATAAGTGTGGAAATGCTTTAGGTATCTGGAGTTTACTGGAAAGCGGGGTGTACAGGTCATAGCTGAAGCCAAGGACACTTGTAGGATTGCACAGGGAGTACTGTTAGACAAGAGGTTTTCAATGGGACAGGAGTGGGGTTCTCAGAATCACCTTTGGAATCTTTTTAAAATAACACGTTGCTGATGCTTTTCCAGGCTAGTTTAGTGGGTCCAGGAAAGTTCATCCTTGACCTTTGTTGTTCTATTCCTTGACTTATCTCTGTCACTTTTTTTCTTTTTGGAGACAGAGTCTTAACTGTGTAGTCCAGGCTGGTCTTGATCTTGCTATATATCCTAGCCTGTCCTGGTGATCCTCCTGCCTCAGCCACCTCGGTGGTGGGATTACAAGTGTGTGTACCCAGGCAGGTGCTTATGCCACTGAGCTATATCTCTGGCCCAAGTGTGTGTAACCATGTCTGCCTTGTTTGTCATTTTTTTGAGATTCAGTGGAGTAGAGTAAGAAGACAGCACAGTGAAACACCAGTAGGGGGAAAATGTTTGTCAAGGCAGCACAGATGGAGATAGGTGAGTATAGAGTTGCTGAAACCTAGGGGGAAGGGATAGTTCATTAAGGATGTGGCATTAGGGTCATGTTACGAAGTGGTCAAGTAAGATGATGATCGGAGGTTTTTTTGCTGCTGAAAGGTGCTAAACAGAACTTAAATGAAACCTGTTCAGTCACATTTGTGCATTTCAGCAGTATTTTGGTATAGTATGGTTTCAGAGGACCTTTTGTGGAAAATTGCCATAATTATATTCCATGTGTACCAGCAGTTAACACTTTCCATTAAGGCTCCATGGATCCAACAATCATGAATTGAAAGAACTTGAATCTATTTCTAGTTGTGACTTCTATTAACATTTTTTCCAGTAATACATTTTTAAAGGTTTTAAGCAAAAAAACCACCACCAACTAGAACGTTAGCATCTTAGGTTATAAATGGAACTTTATACTTAGTCTTCTTTTAAAAAATTTATTTATTTATTTAACTTTATTTATTTTTGTCTTCTTGAGACAGGGTCTTGCTATGCAATTCAGGCTGGCCTTGAGCTTACTTTGTAGTCCAAGCTGGTCTTGTAACAATCTTCCTGCCTCAGCCTCCCAAGTGCCGGGATTACAGGTGTGTGCCAGTACACCCAGGCTTTATACTTAGCCTTTTATTACTGTATTGTGGTAGATAAAACTTCATTCACTCTCATCTTTTTTTTTAATGAAAAAATCTTTCTTGGAAAGATTGCCATTGTGAAAAATGACATACCCTCCTCTTGAGCTGGAATCCCAGCTACTCAGGAGCCTGAGACAGGAAGATCACAAGTTTGAGCCCAGCCTGGGCAAGGTAGTCAGACCTGTCTCAAAATTAAAAAAAGGGCTGGAGACGTAGCTGAGTGCGAATGCCCTGGGTTCATTCTCTTGTCAGAAAGCCAAACAAAAACACTTCTTATATTAGCCTTGACAGTCTTCGTTAAATTTTAAAAAATACACCCTTTAACAGTATCCAGGTAACAATGTCTCCTTCCCCTCAATACAGAGCTGTTGATTGGCCAGCCTTCCGGGTAGAGATAGGATGTTTTACTTGACTTCTAGAATTGTGTTAGTACTCACCTGTCTTGACATTTTGTTTAATTTAGTAGAAAGTTACTCAGTACTCTCCTAGCTTTTGTTTTTTCTAGGAAGGAAGAAGTCTTTTTATTTAGTCTAGACTTTCATCCCTGAAAATATTCACGTCTTTTCTAGTCTTTGGAATTATATGCTTTGTCTTTCTGAAGTAAGTCTCTGTTGCTGAAAAGACAGTAGATACGCATATTCTGATTTTCATTTCCCTTCCCTTTCTTTCTCCTGCCACGTAGGAGGTAGTGAAATGTCTTTCTGGGGGCGGGGAGAGGAAAAAGGACCTCCTCCCAACTAAGAACGAAAAGCTCAGTGTATTTACATAGGAAAAGCAAGGTGAAGTATGAGACAAGATGAGGGGCAGTTACTGATTTATACCATTTTATTCATGGTGCAGGTTGTGTGTGTCAATATGACATGAGAGAAGAGAACATGCTAGAATTATTTTGAAAAACCAATTCAGAGTTAAGGTCAGCATTTTTCACATCTTCTGAAAATCTCTATTTGCTTCCTGTTTATTCTTCAGTTTATTTAACTATATGACTGCTATATTCTGATTTTAAGGAATTTTAAGGATTTTTACACTTGAACTGTGTAATGAAAAACAGGGTCATTTTGATTTATAGGTAGGCTTTTATTAAAGTTTAATTACAAGCTATTATGGCAGGCAGCTTTGTTCACCACTATACCATCCATGCTTTTTTTTTTTTGAGTATCAGCAGTCGAACTCAGGACCTTGTGCTTGCCAAGCAGGTGCTGTGCTGCTGAGCTATATATCCTTGGCCCCTATAAGCTATTATGTAAATGGTATGTTAATATTAAATTTTTAATGGAAAATAAATATGCAATATTTTTAAATTGTTTAAAATTACAATGATACATTTTAAATTTTTTTTTTTTTTTTTGTACTGGAAATTGAACTCAGGATCTTGCACTTGCCAGGCAGGCGCTTGTGCCACTGAGCTCTAGCCCCAGGCCTACATTGATACATTTTAATTGTATCATTACATTTATTAAAGTATAATGGCAACTGCTGTTGCTTTCTTTTAGATTATCTCTGAGCAGGTGGGTTAGGTTGAAGCTATTTTGATACTTTTTTTTTTTTTTTGCGGTACTGGGGATCGAACTCAGGACCCTGTGCTTGCTAGGCAAGCGCTTATTCCACTGAGCTATATCCCCAGCCCCCATATTTTGATACCTTTTATAATACGGAAACTGATAGGAAGGTCCTAGCTGCATGTGGGCAGTGGCTAGATCTAGGGACATGAATAGCTTGCTATTTTTTAACCCAGAAAGAGTAGAAAGTTTGTTCTTGAGCTTCTGGCTCAGAGTTAGACGCATTTGAAGGATTGGTGGTATTTAGTTTAGCTGAAACTTTAGGGTTCACATTTCTAGTTATGAAAGGCATTGAGAATTTTTGGGTATAGCTTTAAGATACTGTCTTGGTTACTTTTCTCTCGTTGCTGAGACAAAATACCCAGTGCCCAAAATGAAGGAAGAAAAGGTTTATTGAGCTTACAGTTTGTGGAGGTTTCAGTCCACACTTGGCTGGTCTGAGGCAGAGTGACACATGGCAGAGGGCAAATGTTCATGGCAGCAGAACAGTCAAAATCACAGAAAGGGAGGAATGGCAGGCCCTCTTTAGCTCCCTTACATTGTAAACAGGCTACCCCTACCCTGGGGGTGGGTACCTCTCACACAATCTCCATGCCCTCCTCTTCCATAGGCTCAGGATGTATACAAAGTAAGCACCCTGGCTTCCTGCTGAGTCACTCAGCCAAACCTCTAGACTCACCAAGTTGACACCATAACAGATACCAATATTATTTTTTTAAAGACAGTGTTACTGAATATAGAAAGTAAATTTAAATTACTTTGTTCCTTTAGTTTTCTTTTGTTGTTTAACTTTCTAATATTCAGGTATAACCATAAATTTCATCCTTGAAGTGTTCAGTTTAGTGGGGTTTTCTTTTTCCCTATTTGCAGTTGTGCAGCCATCTACTGTCTAATTCTGGAAAATTTTGTCATAGAGAAGTCCTGATCTGTGCATAGTGGTGCATACCTGTAATCCCCAGCACTCTGGGAAGCTGAGGGAGGAGGATTGCAAGGTTGGACCCAGCCTGGACACTTAGCAACTTAGCAAGACAAGACCCTGTCTCAAAAGAAAAAAGGGGTAGAGATGTAGTTCTGTGCGAAGGCTTTGGGTTTAGACCCCAGTACTGCAACAAAAAGAAAAAAGGAAAAATCTGTACCCAGTAGTATCCATTTCATGTTCATCTCTCCCCCCAGCTCCTGCCAACCATGAATAAATTTCCTGTTTTTCTGCTTTGTCATTTCTAGACATTTTCATATATGTGTAACCATATAATACTCATTTATGCCTGTTTTTTTCACTTAGCATGTTTTTGAGTTTCCTTCTATATTGTAAAATGTATCAGCATTTTATTTTTTTTGTAGCCAAGTAATATTCCATTGGTTGAATGCAATATATGGAATTTTGTTATATGGAAGGTTAGTAGTGGTTCTTGTTCTTTTTACTGGTTTAGTATTTTGAATCTTTAGATTTTTCCTGGCTAATAGTTACAAGTTTGTCAGTTTTGTTGATTATTTCAATGACACCTGCTCTCTTCCAACCCCCTTAGTGAGGAATGAAGCCAGGGCCTATTGTATTTTGAGAAGGAATCTAAGACCAGGTCAGGTTTGAGGTTGGGATCTTTCTGCCTCCCATAATGCTGGGATGTTGTTACCATGCCCAGTTCCAAGAACCAACTTTTGATTCTATTTATTTTCTTTATTGTTTTTCATTTTCTGAATCGTTAATTTCTGCTCAAATTGTGATTTCTTTTCTTCTGATTTTGTTTTAGTTTGCCCTATATGGTTCAGACTAGCCTTGGACTCACTATGTAGCCCAGGTGGGTCTCGAACTCACAGCAGTGAACCTGCCTCAGCCTCCTGAGTGCTGAGATTACAGGTGTGCACTGCCCCTCCTGGCTAAATCTTATTTTATATTGAACAAGGGTTTAATTTTTTTTTTTTTTTGTACAATTGAATTGCTTGTTGGCACAGTGAAAGAAGAGCCTCTGTTGACCCTTCAAAAATTTAGTCAAAGAATTTAGTATGTGTCATTCCTGTTACTTGTATCCTGTGTAGTTGATAACGATGCTGAGCACGTTGAGACTAAATCAGTATGAATGAAGAAAACCTTGGTGTAAGTTTTGGTGATACTTCTTTTCCCCTTGTGTGGTAAACATAAACTTTGAGTCTAGAATTGTAGTTGCTTTAGGCAACTTTTCTCTCCCCTCAGCCCTTCCTTAGAAAAGAGAGTTTGCTCCCCTGTTACTTTGTGTATTTGAATATGGGTGGAACAAAAAGGTCTGTTCATTAAGTGGGGAGGAGTAGTTCTTGACTGACATGAATATTCATATGAGTCAGTAGTACTACTACGGGTCAAGAACTGTACTGGGAAGTTCTCTCAGACTGCTTTAATTCCTTTATAGTAGTAATTTGCTTGTATTAATTTTCCCCTTATTTGTCTAGTAACAGGTGATTTTAGTATTTGTCATTATCATCATGGAAGCATAATATATTACAGTTGTGTAAAACTTTCATCATTTAAAAATTGCTTTGGTGTGTATTTCACATTTATCTTCCCAAGCCTTCATAGGCAGGATAGGTAACTGAATTTTGCAGATGGGAAAACTATCTGGCTTGATTTGGTGTTTGTAGTTCCAGCTACTCAGGACGCTGAGGCAGAAGGATAGGTTGGGCACAGTTTGGGGGGGCAACATAATATTCCATGTCAAAACAAAAACAAAACAGCTGGCCGCTTCGCACAGCTGTCTTCACAGAGTTGGTATTGTTTGAGAAATCACTTCTTGTTTGGAAAATAAAGATCTGATACTTCGCTTTAGAAAATGAGAAAATTGTTTCTTTTTTTTAATTGAAGGTTTCTTAACACTTTGGTGGGGGAGGCACTATTTGGTAATCAAATTCATATGAGATCAGTTAGATAAACCAACGTAAGATTAACTCTTTTAATATAAACGAAGCATGAAATCCATTGGTTTTTTAGATGTGTTTTGTCAGTATAGTGCTTGAAATCTATGCAGTCCAGAGCATTCCTCTTATGATTTTAAAGTACTTGAGAAATAATTAGTAATCTGAGGGTCGTTGAATTATAGAAAAATCACCACCGAGGAAATTTGGTGATCTTGAATAAATAAAACAGGGCTAACAAATGGAAGAGGATGTTCTAAAGCTTCAGATGAGCCTTAATTCTTTAAGTAATAGTTGAAAAGAAAGAGACTGTCTCTAGTATCTTAATTTTCTTTCCAACATTTTATCATGAAAGATCAAGAATTGTATACTCATCTACAGCTTGGATCCTGTAATATTTCACTCTATTTGCATTCTGTTAATCTCTTACATTCTGATTATTTTCCAAGTAAATTGCAGACGTCAAGTACATTTTGCTCCCAAATACTTCAACGTATTAAACTTTCCTTTCATCATGAAGTTCAATTAAAATTTTTAAAGTGTTTTTAATTTTGAGAGAAAGTCTTAAGTTGCCCAGGCTGACCTCTTGAAATTGTGGTCCTTTGGCCTCACCTTCCCTAGTAGCTGAGATTACAGTGAGGGACCATCATGCCTGGCCTTGAAGTTCTGTTTGTGTATAGAAGTTCTGTTTGTGTATAGTAAAAATGCTGGATAATTTGTACACTATAGAAATTTATTGCTCACAGGTCAGGAGGCTGGGAAGTCCAGAATCAAGGTACCCACAGATTCAGGGTCTGATGAGGACCCATTCTTTATTTATTCTTTATTTGAGGTCCCATTCTCTAGGTAGTGCCTGGTTGCTACGTTCTCATGTGGTAGGAGGAGTTAGGGCACATTCTTTAGCCTTATGTGTAAAGCCTCACAAGAGCAGAGACCTCACGACTTTATTATTTCCCAAAAGTTCCCACCTCTTAATACTATCACACTGAGTACCAGGTTCCAACATGAATTTTGGGGTGACAGTAACACTTGAGCTATGGTGCTGTGTCCCAAACCCCTGTCTTAGTCATTCTGTGCTCTCCTTTCTTCCTAGGGAACTACTGTTCTGATTGATTTTTTTTTTTCCCATCATATTATATTAAAGAAATTATATGTACTCATTTGTGTACACGACTTCTGGATGCTTTTGATATTCCTCAGTGTTGTGTGTTAGAAGTTCTTTTTTTATTATATATTTTAAAATTTTACTCTGTGTAACTATGGTACCATTTTGTTTATCTGTTCTGTTTATCCTGTATGTAGACTTCCAGATTTGCTTTTTCATAACTGATAGTTGTACACGAATCACTTCTCAGCATTTTTTCTAACATCAAGAGAGTAATATGTAAAATACTGTGGTATTTTCTTAAGTTTATATTCTAGCTTTCCTTTTATATTTGTCCCAGTTTGGTTTTAGATACACAGTACTGTAGTTTGGGAGTACCTTGACCCCACAATCACTTCATTTCCAAACTCTCTCAACTATTGTGTATTGCTTTCTACATACTAGGGGTTGATCTTTCTAACTTTTTTTTTTGGACAGGGTCTCACTATACAGTCCAGGTTGGCCTTGAGCTCAGTATGTAGCCCAGACTGCCTGCAGACTTGCCTTGGCTTCCCAAGTGCTGGGATTATAGGTGTTAACCACCATGCCCAGCTAAATTTCTTTTTGTGTGTAGGATCTGGGGATTGAAATCAGGGCCATGAGGATGCTAGGCAAATGCTCTACTGCTGAGCTACATTCTCAGCCTCTGAATCTTTTTTTTTTAATTTTAATTTTTATTTTATTTTAAAGACAAAAGAATGGAGACATATGAACCAGAATAAGCCATAAACAATACTGGAAATACCAAATTATACAGAAGATAGGGAATTAGCACTGGATGCGGGTATAATATAAAGTTATCTTCACTTCTGTTAATACAAAAACGATTGAGGAAATACAAAATTATAGAGAACATAGAAGGGAATTAGCTCTGGATGCTGTCCTACATAAATGTTCCCTTCACCTTTGTTACTCAGTTACACAGATGATGGCCCATTTGATCATTCAATTTTCTCCTCTCTCATCTCCATTGCCCTACCACTCAATCAGTCATCTTCCCTGTGATAATAACTGTATTCCTGGGTCTATCTACACCCCTGGACTCACACCTTGGGAAGAGATATAGCAGCTGTATACTATAGCATACATGGGTGTATACCAACTGCCATGGTCGGAGTTGGAAAAGCACCTATGCTCACAGCGGACTGCCCGGCTCTGCCCCGTCGCCGTGCTATGGGTGGGGGTGGGTCCAGTCTGTGGGGTGCCCGCAGCCTCTGATCTTAATCAGTCCTGATCTTTTAAACCCATATGTCTTGACTGTTAAGGTGGTTGCCCCCAAACAGTAGTGTGTTTGTCCTCACTTGTAATCCAGTACGGTAAAATTCTGCCTGTCTCCACGAAGCTGAAGGCAACACTGAGAACTAATACGAGAACTTTTATTTTGAGAGCTATATTTCACACTATATTTCCATTCAGGGATCAATGTATTTGTTTCATGATTAGAGACTGGCTTTGTGAATTACACAATGTTTTCTTCATTTGAAAACTTTCAGTATATCCAAATGTCATTAGTAAATGAGACTTCTTTTTCTGAGTCAGTCGTGTTACAGTGTAATCTTTTTAAGGTTCTAACCCTGTAGTAATTTTTTGCATCAATCCTTAATTCCCCCAAAACTCTAAAAATGTAAAAAAATTTTTTTGAATATATCCACTAAATTAATATAAAGATGTCGAACTAGTGTTGAATGTAAGATCATTTCTTAAATATAGTAATTTTCTCCTTCATTCCTTAGTTCCCCCAGAAAACCCACAAAAGAAAAAATATTTGTGAATGTATCCCCCAAGTTAATGTAAAGATGTAGAACTAGTGTTGAATGTAAGATTTTTTAATTTTAAAGAGAAAAAACCCAAAATTTCAAACTGAGATAATAGGAGGGTAACAATGGTTAATACATTGCATATGGTTATCTTTAAATTAGTTCCTCAGGGTACAGGATACTGGCATTTAATTGTACAAACAATAACTTCTCAAGTTACACTGATTTAAAATAACTCAGCATGATTTCATACCCTCTGTTCTACTTTTCATCTTGTGATGTATTAATATGTAAGTATGTTTGATCCTTCAGTCTTTTTTTGTTTTGTGTTTTGGTGGTATCAGGAATCGAATTCACAACCTTGTCGGGCAGGTGCTGTGCTGCTGAGCTATATTTCCGGCCCCCTTCAGTCATTTTTGAACTAAGCTATGTTTTCTATCTAAGTTTGATTAATGTTTAATTTGTGTAGACTTTTTTAATAGTTCATTTTGTATCTTAATTTATATATTTACATTTTCTATGAGAGTTGGCAAGCTAAATTGGAATGTTAGAGTTAGTAAAGGGAGAAACTTCAGTCTCAGGTCATAGGATTTTAATAATTGATGTTTTGGGAGAAACATGGATAGTTGGAACCTAATGAATCTTTGTTTCTATCCTGTTAGGAAATCTGTTGATAAACTAAGGGTTAAGAAAGGCTCTTGGAAGTACTTCTAGCTGTAGTGGATTCTCAATACTTAATGACAATCCTGTGATAATTTTAAAACCTTACAACCTTTCCTTATGTTCCTTTTCTTTCAGTTTGGTTTTTTTACTTGACATTAATGAACAGAAACAATAAATTTATCTTTTCCTTATCTGTCTTTTGGTGGAGTTTCTTAGGAACAAGGATTTACATTAAAGATATACTAGTAGAGATGTGGATGATTTATGAAAATTTAGATAATCGAGAGGAGTTACTTTTCTTTTTTGCTCTGAATCTTTCTGACTTGATTTGCTGCTGTTGTCTTTCATATTTAACACAACCATTCAGTTTTCTTGGGATTGGGGTTTGGCAAAGGCTTCTAGGAGAGGAACACCACTAGGGAATGGTTCTGTTGTGCCCCACAATACCTCATTTATGTACAAGTCCTCTTACTTTCCTTATTGAGAGCTGTGATAACTTGCAACATACAAGATAATGATTTTGAAACTGGACTTAGTGGTGCACAACTATAATTATAGCTACTCAGGAGGCTGAGGCAGCAAGATTGCATGTTTGAGGCCAGCTTGGGCAATTTAGCTAGACTTGGACTCAAAATAAAAAGGGCTGGGGATATAGCTCAGTGGTAGAATGCTTGCCAAGCATGTGTGTCTTGGTTCATTCCCCAATGGAGGGGGAGACAGGAGGAGAGAATTGTTTTTAAAGCAGGATGCATATGCTGTTGAGATAGCAGACTGTAGTACCCCCTTAGTTGTTAGTCACCTTTCTGTTATTACAGCAAATACCTGAGATAATCAGCTTACAAAGAAAGAAGATTTATTTTGGCTGACAGCAGTTAGAGGTTTCAATCTATAATCAGTTGGCTGCATAGCTTTTGGGTCTGTGATAAGGTACACATAATGGCTGTAACACGAGGTGTAGCAAAACCACTCATGTCATGGCCAGGGAGCAAAAGAGGGAGAAGGGGCAAGGGTCCTACAGTCCTCCTTAAGGGTGTGACTCCAAGGACCTGAAGGCCTTCCGCTAGCCCCACCTCTTCATGGTACCATATCCTCCCAGGAGCAGCTTTGTTCTAGGACCTTTAATGCATGGGCCTTTGAGAGACATTTAAGACCCAAACTGGAGCATTCACAGACTTGCAAGGCTGAGCCTGTCCTTTCCCTGTGTGCAGCCCCTTCTGAACATAAGCCCTTAGGTAACATTTGTATAGTCCTTTGGGAAATGATTAAATGGGTTGAAACCACCTTGGTTGGTAACTTTTCCAGTTCCTGAGCCTATTTAAGATGCTTACCCTTTATTTTATTTTTATTTTTTGGTACCAGGAACCGAACTCAGGACCTTGCGCTTGCCAGGCAGGTGCTTGTGCTGCTGAGTTATATCTCTGGCCTGATGCTTATCCTTTTAGAGATCTAAAAACCTAACAGTGAAGGTTTTCTTTAGCTGGTTAGATTGTAAGACTGAAAACCGTTTGTGGGATTTGTCTTTGAATGTGTACTTTACCACATCTGTGCTTTTCGTTGCTCTTGCGGTTTGTTGTGTTTCCCTCCCATATTCAGAACCTAGTTAAATACTTGCACAAGTTTTCCTGATTCCACAGTACACTCATGTTGGCTTTCACTGGTTCCTTTTATAACATTGACTTACGTATATGTATTTGAGTTCGTTGTAAACTGTTAGAGGCTTGTGAGACCATTTTGGTCTTACTATATTTTAGATATGTTGAATTGGATATCTTCCTAGGTATATATTATTCCACCAAACTTGAAAAAAACCTGGAAAGTAATAATATTGTCATAAAACCATCAAGCACCTAATGTTGGCAGCTGATACTATTTCTGTATACTACTGTATACAAATTCTTTCACATAACTATTCAAGGAAGTGGCAGGTATTTCTTCATTTTAAGAGACAAGTATAAAGAGTATGGAATTTGCTTAAACTCAAGTAGGAAGAGGTGGAACTGGAATGCAAATCTAGTATGTTAAGTATCTGAAACAGTCCTGTAATTTATATTTTTGGTTTTTATTTGGGTAGGTTCTGCTTTGAGAAAAAAATGTATCTGAATATACAAAATAAATTGAGAGATGATTATTAAATTCTTTACTAGAATTCCATTTTTATTTCATTATCCAGGGATTTAGTTTGCAGCAGCTTGATTTATATTACCCATTGGCAATATGCTGCTTGTGAAAGTTCATTTTTAATATTTTGAGAATTAAAAAATATTGCCCAAGTTAACAAGTGCTACTAAAACTCATCACGCAGTTTTAATACTAGAGTGCTAGACATTCAGAGCACTGTAGATACACAGAAAATGATTTGAGGATTTTTCCGTTCACTATTACATGACATGTAATTAGTACCATTTTAGATGGAGAGAAATTAGTCTGTTACTAGGGAATGTATTACTTGAAAATAGGTCAGCAACCTTCTGTGCAGGGCCAGATCTGGCCAATGAATTAAGAATTTTTTTTGTAAGAATGGCCTTACATTTTAAAAAGATTGAAAAGAAAATGTTTTTATGAGAGTTGTTTTGCTGGAATACAGTCATGTTTATTTACTTATTATTGACAGTTGCTTTCATGCTGCACTGACAGAGCTGAGTAGTTGTTCATAGACCATGTAACCTAAGATGCTTAATATATTTACAGAACATCTGTACCAGTTTCTCTGCCTTAGAGTATTAGTACTTGATACTCTCCTGAGGAACTTCCGTGAGAAAGGCTGATTACCAGTGAAGACTCCTGTTGGATGCTTGTGGTATGCTTTGTTTATAGGAGGAATATATATAACTTGATAATTTGACCCTTTCTTTGCTCATTATAACTTGGCTTTGAAAATTGCAGCCTAGGTTGGGCATTCAAGTTTTATTTCGTTCTTACATGCCGAGCTTGACTAGTTCATTTTATTTGGCGTTTTGAAAAGCACTTTTTGAAATGGCTTACATTGGGATTTGCTTTTGAGAAGCTACTAATTGTCAGTTCCAGAATGGACAGATTGAGGCCAAGTAAAGCCTGTAGGTACTTGTCAGGCAGCAGTGAAATTAAAAATCACCTGCTGTCAACATCAGGGAATTTTATTATCATTTTCAATTTTGAATAAATGAAGAATGATTAGATTCTCAGAACTGCAGCACTGAATGGAGAAACTGGTTATTGTGCCTATGTGGAGTATATTCTCTTTGTCTTTATAGCCTTTACTCTCTGCTAGTCTTTTTCTGGCTTTGGTTAAAAATCATTTCTGTGTTTTTAATTGGGAAATGCAGAAATAGAACTGCCTGAGTTGTCATAACTTAAACTCACCAGAAACTTTTAAACTGGAGGAGGAGCTGGCTACTTAGTGACTTTAATATTGAAGATGTGTTTAAAAAACTGAGAGGGTTGTGTTTGTTGTCCTAATGCTGGTAGTTTTATATTATGTGATGCGAAGATAATTATAGACAGGATGAAAAAACTGTTGAAGGAGCTTTCAGCTTCTTTAAAACTTCTACTTTATGTTGAACTTTTATAACTTTCATCTAGTTTTGACAAGTAAAATTCTTCAATATCATGTTTTCTTGCAGAAGTGGAATTTAAGTAAAATGAACTTTTTAGCTTTGACAGAAGTCTTAAGGTATATCACCCAATAGTGTTGTATAATTGGAGTAATTAAGCTGCCTTACAAGTTGAGGTAGATTAGCTCAGATTCCACACACTGTACTGCCTGTCAGCAGAAGCAGCAGGTGCTCAGAGAGTTGGAGTGCAGATAGGGGATGGGAGAGATGGGTGGGATAGGGTGCAGAGTACAGGTGCACCACATCCTAGAGGCAGAGTTCCTCTCCGAATTGGATTTTGTATGTGTCCATTCTCCTTTTCTTAGAGGAGGGCTAAGTAATTCACAAACATTACCGCAGATGAAGTGATTGATTTAATAGTTGATGCTTGTGCTGTTAGGATTTTGATTTTGTTTAACATCCACTTAAGATGAAATAGACTTGTGATAATAGTTGAAAAATGTCCTGAAGGGCAGCTGATGGGCTTGTACTTGGGCTTGTCTTCTGAGAAGGAGTGTGATGGTCCTGAGAAAGCAATGAGAGAGGCTTTGTGGGTTCTGCCAGCATCTTCTCTCCTGTGCCACTGTGTCACGGAGGTGTGATCGCTTTCTCTGTTACGTCTCTGTGTTACCTTCTGCCTGCCCTTGTTGCTGCCACTGCTGCTTCTACAGGTATCTGTAACGGGGTTAGGAAGTTGTATCTGTTCAGGTTGGGCAGTGGATTGTTAGAACATTGGATTTACCCTGGACACGTCCCTGGGAGGTTTACTACTACAGCAGCGGTTTTGCTTCTTGCCTGTGAATATTTTATCTAAAAAAGAAGGAAGGAATGAAATGATACGTTGATTGAAACAATCAGAAGCAAGCTAGCTTTCTTTCAGTTGAAGCTGGTTGTAGTTAGTAGAGGCTTGTAGAAGAGGCAGAGTTTTTCTGAGGAAGGGTAAATTGAGATCAGTAGCCTCTTAGAAACTGTGCCTGGGAGTAGAATTGGGGTGGGAGTCCATCAGCAGATGTGCTGTTTACTTTGTATCATACATGGCTGTGGGCACTGGAGATAGAAAAATCACTGCTTCTTGTTCCCTATGTGAGGGTGACACATCCAAGTGGGAGCATCGGGTGTCAAATGGGTACAGTTTAAGAAGTGGAATTATATCCCTCATAAATATGGGCATGATGAATAGTTTAAATATAAAACCATGGAGAACATTGTCTCATTAGAAGATTACTGAAGAACTGTAAATTATTGGCTTGGCATTTGAGAAAGAGGACTCTGTGATAAGAGGCACCCCCCCCAAATTTCCATTTGATTTTGCTTTATTCATTTACTTTTTTTGAGTAAATTTCTGACATCCTCAGAACCCTTAGAAGCAGAATTCTATCTTCTTCCCTATCCCTGTTGATACCATAGGGAGGAGGATAGAATTCTGCTTCTACGGCTTCTCAGAATGTGGTCTAGCTACTTTTATTTTGGATGGTCCTTTTACTTTCTATCACAGCAGAAATGAAAGGTGTAATTATTTGTGTAGGGTGATGGAATCATAAGATGTAAATTACAGACAAATACAGTAAATCATTACATACATGGATTTTTGTCATCCTTATTGAGGTAAAGGTCGAAGTCTTAAGATTTTAGGCTCTTGAGAAAGCTAGACAGTTTATGCTTTGGCCTCATTGCCTTGTACAAGGTCAAGTCAGTGTACCATGATTCCTGCTGTATTCTCAGTTTGCCCCTTCAAACTCCCTGCCTGTTTCTTTTGCACAGGGTATGTTTCTTAGTTTTTCTTCTCAAAACCATGTTCTGCCTCTGCCTACTGGATCTGTAGAGTAGCGCCAAGTGACTCTGGCCATTTTCTGTATGCTCTACCATTGACTCCCATATGTATTGCTGAAGACTGCTTTTGGCTGAGACGGGAGGAGCACAAGTTTGAGCCTAGCCTGGGCAGCTTAGTGATTGAGACCCTGTTTCGGGTTTTATAAAAAAGAAAAAGGGCTGGGGATACAGCTTAGTGCAAAGGCCCCGTGTTCAAAAAGAAAGTTATAAGAAACAATTCCATTAAAAAATTTTAGTTGAGGGGAGTCTTATTTTTAAGGCTGTCTGTTCACTCATTCAGCACGTATTGAGTAGTTTCTCTGTGTATACTAGATAATTCAAGGATGCAGAGGAATCTTAGTTAATCCCAGAGCTGGGTCCATTGCATGGAGGCCTGTCAGCTAGTTCTGTACTCAGAAAGACAGAACCATAATACTAGGGTTATTTCTTATTGATCTCAAACTTCAGGGTACATCACAATCTCCTGAAGTAGTTGCTGGTACGATTCCTAGAAGGGAGCAAAAATTTGCCTAACAAGTTCCCTGGTGATGCTGAAGTCAGTGCCTGTCCTCTGGAGACAACACTTTGAGAACAGGGTTCTTTAATAAATTCCTTTGAGGTATTTTCTCATTGATACACCTCTTACTACATATGAATGTTTTTTAATTCTCTTCTGCCATAAGGGGTGTCTGACATCCATTCCAGGTCTGATAAGGTTGTATCAGTGGAGTTACATTTTTAAAGGGCATGAAGGTGGATGTAATGAGACAGGTCCAATAGGATGTGGAACCAGCTTGGGATTGTGTTATATGTAAGGATCTGTTTTTCCTGTATTTTGGTTTCTCTTTTTTTCCTGCCCTTTCTTTCTTATTCTTCCTTAACTCCTAGTTTTCTTCACAAAGGCGGAGTCAACTTTGGAGGTTCTTTTTCTTGGTGGGGTTGGGAGTGAGAATGTGGTATCATGTTCAGCTTTTCTACAACTCTTTTCTGTCTGGAGATTCACACAGTGAGAACACGCACAGGCGCACACCCCTCCCTTAACCTAAGTGATCTGCTTCAGTTTCCTTGTTAGGCCTTCACAGCTATGAGGATTTGGTGGGTGGAAGGAGCTGCCTCGGGCAGAATGTTGGAGACTGGGATGATGCTTAAGCATTACAGATTTGAAACAAGACTATAGTAGTAGAAAGGCAGGAGAGAGTATAAAAACATAGAGAAGAATGTATGAATGGAAAAGAAGCTTCCAGAGTTAATGTCTTTAAGTGTGATTTTCCTGTAACAGATAGTTGAAAAGAATGTCAGGGCAAAGGTGTATAAAATATAGTGGTGAAACAAAAAACCTGAGAAAATACAGTGCTAGCACAGAAATGGTGAAGAAGAAGCCGTTGATGGCTTTAGTGTGTAAATTTAGGACGATGATTAGAGATCTGTTACTGGGAAATGAAGGCACCTACCAAAGATTATACTTGATGGTGTTTTGCCAGGATGTAAAAAAATAAAAAGAAATACTCTTTACCCTAGATGGATTCTTTCTAGACTGCTTTTACTGGCTTATGTGATCTTCACAAATAAATTGGATAGCTATTATTTTTCTCCATTTCACTAAAGATGAAATTTTAAGTAGAAACATATTTGACTTAACTAGCCTAATTTACTAAGATTGTGAGCCTAAGCCTTAAAAACAATCATAAATCTATCTCAGTATCTTATTCCTTGGAAATGAGGGTCTCTTACTGTTTTTCCAGTCTTGGCTACGTCTACCAAATCAGACGTGTGCCATCTTTGGTTCTTCATACTGCCTGCAGTTCCCTCTCCATCATTCACCAAATTGGTCTTATAGGTTTACCTGTTTCTCTCTGTTCTCTGCACCACTGCCAACCTGGTTTAGGGAGCCTCTGCTTCCTGCTTTGCCGGTTGTCTTTTAATGGAGCTGCTTACTAGGATCTAGTCTTTCTCCCCTCTCTTGGTGTTCATTTGTGATATTTGGAAAATAAATTTGTTCTAACATTTACTCTTCAAATGGGGAGGGGAGAACAAGGGAAGGGAGGGGGAAAGAAGAGAAAAGTAAAAAAAATGTGAAAAGAAGGAAAACATGGAAACAAAGCTTTGTAAATGGGGAGGGGAGGAGGGGCTGAAGGGAAGGTAGGAGAATGGTGGGAATTAAACCAAGTTATACCATGTGTAGGTACAAATTCTCTGTGACGAATATGATCATTATGTATATCTAAAAAGTGCCAGTAAAATCTAATTTAAACAGCAACAACAAAACAAAAGGCAAGGCCTTGAGTTCTTAGAGATGAAATGCACACTCCTTAGTTTACTTCCAAGTTAGCCCAGTTAGCATTTTCCCCACACATTTGAGCTGCATAGAGTTACATTCCCTGCTTAAAATATTGTTGGAAAACCTCAAAGTGTGGTAGCAAAATTACAAATGGATATTGTAGTGACCCTGAATCTTAAAGTAGAATTTTTAAGTCTTTAATATTTTTTTTATGGGTATTGGGAATTGAACTCAGGACCTCACACTTGCAGGCAGGTGCTGTGCCACTGAGCTATATCCCAGGCCCCAGTGTTTGGTATTCTTGCTCAAGTGGGTAAGCTTATTATAATTGATATTCTTCTAGATCAGTAATACCTTCTTTTTTTTGGTGGCATTGGGCATTGAACTGAGAGATGCGCGCATTTTAGGCAAACTCTACCACTGAGTGTGCTGTAGAAGTGACTGACACCTTCAGTGCTTTCTGTTTTTGTTTTGAGACCAAGTTGTCCAGGCTGGCCTTGAACTTGTGATCCCCTTGCCTCAGTCTGTCGTGTAGCTGGGATTACAGGTATGTGCCACCATGCTCTGCTAGCAACATCTATTTTGATGTGCCCTGAGTTTTTCTTCTTTTTAGATGATGATAAATGCTCTGTTAAAATTAAGGGGTTCAGTGTCAGTTGACTCATTGATAGGACTCTATTTTTAGTATCTAATTTGGATCCATTATAGTATATGATAGGATAGATGATAGAAGAGAACTGGTTAAGACGGTGTTTTGAAAGATCGGGGTTGGATAGAGTGCTGTGATAAGTGGATGGGATGGGCGGGCAGCATGAGACCCTAAGAGCACAAATCCAGAGGCAGAGGGCAGTCAGGAGATCTTAAAACAAACGGCTGCCTTTAAAATCTTGCCAGGGACCATTTCTTAGCCTCAGAAAAGGAACCAGGATGCTTTTTATTTCTTGCTCTAATGGCAGCAGCCCTGGGTCTCAGAACCCAGCCCAGTAATTACTAAAACTCAGTGATACTATGGTTAAATAATCCTTTGGGATAACCTGGGAATTGGAAGCATATTTAGAACATTGTTTTTAAGGGAAAATGAATTGTGAACTCCAAACAATTGAATTACAAATGGATTAAATTCTAAAAGGGAATTGCTGATATATAAAATATATTATGAAATGCTCATGAGCAGTCTAATAGGTCTGTGAAATAGGAGATAAGTACCCAAATCCTTAAGAATCTAAGCTGTTTTGTTAGGCACCTGAATAAATAAATAGAATTTTTAATTTGCCAAAACTTTTGGGGAACAATCTTAGTCTTACAATGTTGTATTTTAGCAGAAAATGGTATATCATGTCTGTGCTGTGTGCGCTCCCCCTGCACCCCAATATACTTCAGTTAGTTAGTTGCTCAGGTAATAGTTCCTGTTCCAGATCCGGTTGCTCCTGTCTCTTAGAAACAGCTGGTCACCGTGATTCATAGCTGGTCATTTTGATGCACAGTGTATAAACCAGTCCTCAATTGGCAAGCCGTTCTGCCTCTGTACTTCCTGCTTGCTTATGTCATATAAACCCTAGCCCAGCAGAGATCAGGGCCTGATATGTTGGGAGTGATCCCAGTCAGTGGCGCGCACATAAATAAATCTGCCTCCAAATCCTGGAGGCAGATTGGTGTCATTGGTGTCATCCAGACATTGGTGTCTGGATGTCATTTGGTGTTTCTGCTTGAACAGAACACTTGAAACATAAAAATAAGGCTTTTTTGCCTTTTAGGTAGCTGAACTCATTGTAAGTTGACCTGGTAGAGAGGAAAAAAAAGGTAAAACATTGTTGTGAATGTACTACTGTTAGGCAGGTGTGAATTCAGATCAAAAGTGTATCATTGACTTAGTTTTAAGATGTCTAGTAAGGGATATTTAAAGACATTACAAAGTTGTATTAGTCAAGTCTCTGTACTACTTAGAGGTTCTTGGAACTGAGAATGGGAGGGGCTAGGTTATTTTTTAAAAAAATTAATTTTTTTTTTATTTTAATTTTTTTTTTTTCTTTTGAGACAAGGTCTCACTATGCAGTATAGGCTGGCCTTGAGCTCACTTTGTAGCCCAGGCTGGTCTCGAACTCGCTATTATCCTCCTGCCTCAGTCTCCTGAGTGCTGGGATTACAAGTGTGTGCCACCACGCCTGGCTTTTTTGTTTTTTTGAGACAGCGTCTTGCTGTGTAGTTCAGGCTGATCTTTAAGTCACTAAGTAGTCCAGGCTCCTCAAATTCATGGTGATCCTGCCTCAGCATCTCAAGTGCTGGGATTACAGACATGTACCAACTTTTTTCAAATATTTTAAATTCTAGAGAAATATTACTAGTGAATAAAACATTTACTGAATATTTTGTTTGCCAGGCACAGTCCAAGAAATATTAACATGTTTTTCTCTTTTCATCTCTAACAACTCTGAGATAGGTATTAATTATTTATATTTATAGATGAGAAAATATTCAAATTTATTTGCTTGAGATCAGTGAACTGGGATTGCACCAAATGTGTTTGATTCTAGATCTCTTTTAAACTATTATACTTCATGAAATTGTATGGGATAAAATGTTTTATTTATTTATTTAGAAGTGAGTTGGCCTGAAATTTTACCACTTACTTATGGTTGTTTTGTAATGTTCAGAAGCTCTGTAGTTATGTATGTTGTTGGTCTTTAAAAGCTAAAACTTATAGTAGTAAGTGCAGTTTACAACCTCTCATCCTCACACTGGATTTGACAACAGTTCCCAACCACCATTGCCTCTTTTCCTGGCTGTGCCCTCTCCTCTCCAGACCTGGACCAGGTCCTGGAACTCCGCTCTCCCCTGGCCGAGTCGGGAGGCTTCCATGAGCGTGGGTCTCCGAAGCTGAAGCTGCGATTGCTGGAACGAGGGCTTGGGCCAAGAGTGTGTCTGAAGCAGTGGCTTCCTCTTTCTCTGTCTCTTCTCCATCCGACTATGCCGCGGGGCCCTCCGATCCTTTCCTCCAGGAGAGGTTTTGCTTGGTCTTTCCTAGGGCTTCAGTTTCCATTTCAGATCCTTCTTGGGTTCAGGGTACACACCTCTCTCCTTTCTGTCTTCATATTGCTATATTCCATTGTCTGGGTGGTAATCCTCTGGGAGGTTCTCTCTCTGCTGCTTACCCGGTCGCCATCTTCCCGGAAGTCCCAGTAAGTGCAGTTTAAAAAAGTAAAAATTATTAGAAGTTTCAGATTTACAGCAGAAAAGTAATAGTTTTTTTGGAAGATCTTGGCATATTATGATTTCAGTGGTTACTAATTAACTGTTCTTTTTCACCCCCGGGTCATCTCTCTTAGATATTCACAATTTAAAATCCTGGTTTTTGGAAGATTGCATCGAGGAAGTAATTTTAGCTTCTATGGCAGTTAAGACTTGTGTCTACTCTTCAACTGTTTTTTTTTTTTTTGGTAGAGGAGGCATACTGATTCTTTGACAGCAGTATGAACTTAATGAAAAAGGAAGGGAATTATCTGCTATTTCCTTCCTCCCTCCCTCAGTTCTATTTTTAAAATTGAGCCTGTGTGAAACTGTATTATGTACGCACATAGCTAATGTATATACACTTCATTAATGTAATTTGTAATTATTGTTCCCTTACTCCATTTTGAGACAAAGCCTTACTAAGTTGCCCAGGCTGGGCTTGAATTTGTGTTCCTACTCTCTACATACATTTTTGTGTGTTCCTACTCTCTTTGAGGATTAACTAGGAGGAACTTTCCCAGTACAAATTTTTTAAACTAATGGTATTGTTCTGATTATTGTTCATAATTCAGGTTTAAGATTGTGTATGTCCTTCTCTACTTCCCTTCCTCCTTTTCTTCCTTTTGGTAATTTAAGGCCTGTCACTTGGGAGGCAAGAAAAGTTTTTTTATGGGGACCTGGAGGGGTTGAACCAGGACCTTGTGTCTGCTAAGCATGCACCCTACCACTAAGCTACACCCCTTTTAAATTACTGATATATTGCACACAGGGGTAATCTGTAATCCTCTATCATATTTTCTTTTTTCTTTTTGCGGTACTGGGGATCGAACTCAGGACCCTGCGCTTGCTAGGCAAGCGCTTATTCTACTGAGCTATATCCCCAGCCCCTCTATCATATTTTCTGTCTCTTAGACCTAGACCTACCTTTTGTAAACCTTGATAATCTTACTTGTAATATTATTTGCATGATGTGTTAGTCCACTTTCTGTTATTATAGCTACCTAAATGAAGCTGGGTAACTTAGAAAAGAGGCTTTTTAAACTTAACAATTTTGGATGCTGAAAGTCTAAGCAGCGTGGCTCTGGTGCTGGCTGGAGCCCCTCTAGCTGTCGCACATCTGGGGGATGGTATCATGGTAGGAATGCATGCGGCAGAGGAGGGTCACATGACAAGTAGGCAAGCACATGGAAGAGGGTCTTTTTATATTAATTGAATATTATTTTATATTAATTCACTCTCAAGACTTAACTCAGAGTCCTGTGAGAACTACTTTGATCCCTCCTGAATTAGGTCCGGGACCTAATTCCCACTGGACCTCACTACTTGAAGGTCCTAGCATCCCTTTAACGTCACCAGAGTAGGCACCAAGCTTGCAACACGTGAACCCTTTTGGGACAGCCACATCTAAACCATAGCACATTTTTGGGCCTGCATTATTCCCCTTTTAACTTCATACTCCATTTCCAGCTGTGTCAAATAACCTACTTCTTTCAATATTAGGTATTTGTAGTTTTTTCTGTTTCAGATTACACTTAGCACTCCACCTGTTCAGTGAAGTAGGCACCTCCTACTGACTTCATTTTCTCTTGTCTGCATTTTTGTTTACTCAGGCAGCTCCCCTTCCATATGTGTGTACTGTTTGTACTTACCATTCGTTGTCTGTTATAAACTTCCCCAGGCACAGTTTGGTTGTCTTCTCTTGATATTACGTCTTTAGGTTCACTACCTAACAACTTTGTACATGAAGAGGTATGACACCCCCGGGGGAGGGGGATGGGATCCGGGGGCATCATGCCTGTTAGGCAAGCGCTCTACTACAGAGTCACACCCCTCAGTGCCTCTCATTTTTAAAAATGTTGTCAACAACATTTTCTACTTAAGGGTGAGACACTGTAAAGCTTTATGAAATATAGAAGAATATAAAGAATAAGTATGATAAAGGATTTGGGGAAAATGCTTCATAATAAGGAGAAAAATGGTGTGCTAGTGAATCTAAAGAAATGGTACTATAGAGATAATTGAATATGCTAGTCAAATGGTAAAGGAATAAAAGTCTTATTCATTCATTCAATTTATTTATTTATTTATTTATTGAGGCAGGGTCTCATATGTAATGCAGGGTGGCCTCGAACTCATGGTGATCCTCCTGCCTCAGCCTCCTGAGTGCTGGCATTACGGGCATGTGTCACCACCCATGGCTTCGTTTTTTTTGTTTTGAGAAGGTCTTGCTATGTAGTCCAGGCTGGCCTTAAACTTGCTATGCACCTGAGGGTGGCCTTGAACTTGTGATGATCCTCCTGCCTCAACCTGAGTGCTGGGTTTACAGATGTGTGCTACCATGCCCAATTTGGGTGTAATATATCTAAAGCAAAAAAATATTAGAGCTTCAGCAATTTTCAAATACTATGTAGTACAAAGGAGTGTTGGTGAGTCTGTAAATTGAACTGAATCTTGAAAGTTCACTGAACTTTAGAGAACAAATACATAAATGGATATAGAATAACTGAATATTTTGTTGTCAGTTTTATCATTTGTAGAAGTCTTTTTTTGGCACCGAGAATTGAACTCATGACCTCACACTAGCCAGCAGGTGCATATGCCTCTGAGCTATATCCCCAGCCTTGTAGAAGTCTTTCATTTTTGGTTTGTTGTTTTTTGGAGACAGAGTCTTGCTGTGTAGTTCAGGCTGGTCTCGAACTTACTGTGTAGCCTTGGCTGTGCCTGAGCTACTGACTGTCATCCTGCCTCAACTTTCTGAGTGCTGGGATTACAGGTGTGTGCCACCATGCTAAGCTGTAGAAGTTTTCTTAAAGTAGGTGACTTGTCATGCAGCTCAGGTGTATTATAGATTACTGCTATAGGATTATTTTGCCTGTCTCTTGACTCCATAGGGGTGCAGTGGATCGTATGAAGGCTCGGATGCGAAATGACCATGTCAAATGGGTATTATGAGGAATTGTATTGATTTGTATAGAGAAATAGATAAGTTGTATTGAACATTTTAGAATTGTGAGGGAAAGGTGCCTGATAGGCACAGGCACTTATATACTGGAAGAACCTATTGGGGCACTTCTGTGGAGAGCATGGTAGATCATAGATGTTTGTTTTATGTATTGAAGGCCTTTAGGACTTCTCATCAGAGTGCCAACATGTGTTAGTGAGAGGATTTATATTTAAAGTACCGAAAGGTTTGAATGAGATTTAAAGCAAAACAAACCAGCATCTGAGTAGATTGTGGAGCTAATGACAGCTTTGAAATCTGCCCTTTTGGAGGCTTTTAGGTTCATCGAAGAGGATGGCTTCTGCCAATGGAGGGTAGGTTTTTTTCTTAAAATTTTTTTGATTTGCAAACTGAGGTAGTTGCACAGATCTGTAATCTTAGCACTGGGGAGGTGGAGGCAGGAGAATTGTGGATTCCAGGCCAGGCTAGCCTCATATTGAGTCCCTGTCTGAGAAAACCAAAATCAACAGAAAATGTTTTTCTTTTTAAATTGCAAATGTAAAGTAAAACTTTCTATTTACTTGAATGAGTAGTGAGCATTGATTATAAAACATGTTAGATGTCTGTTTTAATAGTTCTAGAGTTTAAGTGCAACCTGTTAAAACAAGTAAAGAAAAACTATAAAGGATTAAAATATTATTTTGAAACTTTTGTGTTTGCTTTAAGACCAATGTGTTTACTCTGGGAGGAGGTATTAATGCTTAATTGGCTGTTTTGTGTTTACATTGTTCCGCTGCATTCAATTTTTTTGAATTTTCTTGTGTATAAGACCATTTCATATTACCATCATGAAATAATTGATGCTGTGTGCTTTGTGAAGAAAAGAGGTTTATTTAGCTCACAGCAAAGGTATAAGTGCTGGCATTGGCTTGGTACTGGTGAGGACTTACTGGCGTGTGACATTACAATAATGGGAGCCTGTATAAGAGCAAGAAATCACTTGGTGAGATGAACTGTGTGTGTGTGTGTGCGTGCGTGTGTTCTGCTCCTCTCCTTATAAAGCTGCCTGTAAGCTTGGCCTGGTTGTGCACACTTGTAATTCCAGCACTTGGGAGGCTGAGGTAGGAGGGTCATTATGAATTTAAGACCAACCTGAGTCAAATAGTAAGTTAAGCCCAGCCTGAATGCTGTAGTGCAACCCTGTTTACAAACAGACAAGCAAGCAAACAGACTACCTATATTCATTGTCTTGCCAAGTCCCTAAATTGCACAGGCTAGGCTCAAACTTTAAGTCGTCTTGTGGATTACAGGTGTGTGCCATCTGTTTCATTTGTTATTTACAAAAAATTCTGGCCAGGCTCAGTAATACCTGTATCATATGCCTGTAATATAGTTAATTGGGAGGCTGAGACATATGAATTGTTAAGTTTAAGGTCAGCTTGGGCAGTTTAGCAGTATCTTATCAGAATATACAAAAACAAACAAGAGTCTGAGGATATAGTTTAGTGGTAGAATGCTTGCCTAGAATGTGTGAGGCCTTGGGTTCAGTCCACAATACTGAGAAAAATTTTTAGCTTGTGGCAGGTCAGCCACATTTTTAATACATGTGTATTCTGGTGCTTGTTTCAAAAAAACAAACAGGATGTTGTGATGTAGACAGCTTTGCCTTTGGAACCAGAAGGCCAGGTTTAACATGTCATCTCCACGAGTAGTTAGTTTTGATATCTTGAATTGCAAGTATGGTAACCACTTCATATTTCAGTTCCTGCAGTTGCAGAATAGGTGTTATCAGTACAAAGGGTTGTTGTAAGGATATTAATGTATATAGAAACACTTCTTAAGGTGAACAAAGAAAATACACATTTAAGTTCTGTCCCTGTCATTGTTTTTGCTATTAAAGACGCACAATCTGGGGCTACTTTTTTTTAAAAGGTAAGCTTTATCTGAGTATTTTTATTTTGTTTGACAGTTTACATTTAATTCAGCATTTTCAGTTGCCGATTATCCTCTTCTACCTTCTCCCATACCATTTGTAGCTGTGATTGTCTACAGTTGGTCCTATAGACTGCTTCTTAAATTGTGTCTCAGAAATATATACCCTCGAAAGCCGTATGTATTTTTCTGATGTGTTGTATTGAGGACTGTTACTGGGGGGAGATACACTAGCAGTAGCTTGGACATGAGTGATTGAGGCTTTGGTGATGATTAAATTGATGAATGGCTGCAATGATAATGGGACTGAACTTCAGTCAATTTGGGTAACATTTTAGAAAGTGAAGTGGAGCTTTTCTCCATTGTAGGTTGAATTTTCATTAATACTGATTTATTTTTCTATTTTTAAAAAGGATATACGTCTGTATTTTATTTGGAATATACCAATGTCCCAACTTAAGGTAATAAGTAGCAGTTTTATGGGACACCTATGTTAAAGAAGAAATAAATAAAACAGATTCATTCATTCATTCATTCATTCATTCATTCGGGTTTTGTTTTGTAATGCAGGCTGGCCTTGAACTTCTCCCAGGCTGGTGTCAAATTTTTGGTGATCCTAAGCGCTGGGATTATAGGATAAAACACCATAATTTAAAAATACATCTGCGCCAGTGACTTTTTATAAGTTTAAAAAGTTTTTCCAGTATTAAAAAATTTCGTTAGCCTCAAGTATTTTGGGACTGTAGCGTTAATGAGCTTGTACTCCCCCTGCTGGTTGACTTTTGAGAAATACTGTGATGCATTAGGAAAAAAGCAAACTCCTAGTTCAATCATGAAAATGTTGTCAAAGTTTACATTCTCTATAGAGGTAGCTAAACTTAAAGAATATGCCATTTTGCTTAAGGAATTGATTGCATTATGTTTTTCTTTGCAGTGGTGTTTAATATCCAAAGGATAGTCATTTCATTCTTCTACATGTAAACTAGATCTTAGAGCCGGGTGTGGTGGCACACATGTATAATCCTAGCACTCTGGAGGCTGAGGAAAGATGATCACTGTGAATACAAGGCCACCCTGGGCTGCATAGTGAGTTCAAGGCTGGCTTATAATTACAGAGTGAGACCTTATCTCAAAAAAACAGGGAAAAAACCTTGTAGTTGTAGCATGCATCATACATTTATTCTTGCCTGTTCATAAGGGCCTCCTCTACCTTTTACATGTGTTATTTTTTTAACAAAAGTCTAATTTCTGTGGTTCTTATGATTTTTCTTTTACAGAATGTGGCATTTATTTATAGAATGTGGCTGATGACACAAACATAGAAGGAAGAGATGACACTCCATGAAGGGTCACATCTCCTCCGCTTGGGTTCTGTATCATACCAGTGAAATGTTGTCAGATTTACAGTAGCCTTAATAGCACACTGAATATTGTAGACAGTAACAATTGGATTTCTAAGAGGAAGACCATGATAGTGTTATGGATAGAGTAAGCATCAAAAATGACTTGAAAATGGCCCTGAAGAACAGATGTGGTTTAGATAGGAGGAGGGAGGAAGGGGAGGACGTGGCATTCCAAGCAAAATGAACATGACAAAAGGCATGAGCAGGAAATTAATGCAACTTATTTAGGGTACAGTGAAAAGCTCTTTCCCAGGAGCTTTACATAACTGATTTAATCATCACATGTTAATTTTCTGGTGTGACTTTACATTTCACAGACAAAGAAAATAAGACTCACGTCTGTCTGTCTCTCTTTTTTTTTTTTTTGTACCAGGAATTGAACTGAGGACCTTGTGCTTGCCAGACAGGTGCTGTGCTGCAGAGCTATATCCCTGACCCTAAAATTCTTGTGAGAATTTCCATTTACAGGTTATGGAATTCCCAGGGTTTCATTCTACATGTGTCTGGCCGCAGGGGAAGTCTGTGTTCCTATAGCTGTAACTTCAGGAAGAATTAGATAAGACACTGGAACATTGGTATTATGAGTGTGGCTTTCATACTTCACAGTTTGCTTAGGGGGCTGGAGGTAGATTAGTGGTAGAGCATTGGCCTAGAATGCAGAAGGCCCAAGGTTTCAATTCTTAGCACCTTGAAGGAAAATAATTTAAAAAAAATTTACAAACAAAATATTAAAAAAGTAGAAATACTTCTTAGTAAGCATTAAATATGGGTAATTTTAGAGCTTGCTAAAATATTATTGAACTATTGGAATGAAAAATAGAAAACATGTTGTATTTGTTGTGTTATTGTTGAAAAGTTTTTAGCTTTTACAGATTTCCCCATTCTGGAATGCTTACCCAAACGATTTAGTAAATATCCAAATGGGAGAGCAGTCATGAACTTTGACTGTAACAATGGTATAAGTAGGCCTAGTCAGTCTTCTGTACTGGGAGACAAGAGACCAAATAGTCCAGGACAAGTGCTATTTGGCCCATTTGCTGAATCCTATTAGCTCAAATTGTGTTTTGTCTAAACTGTATGGATGGGTTAGATTGATAGCAAACAGGAAGTTCCATTAGGGAAGTGAATGTATCTGGCCTATGTGTTACTCAACTTTATAGTCCCTTAGATGATAAGGGATAACAGCTAATTTGTGAGATGGACGAAAGAAACAGATGAGTAGTGTTACACTCATGAAATATGGCTAAAACAGTTCATTTGAAATAAATGGGAATTGTGTATTTCTTCTCCTTCCAGTGTGGAATTGTAAGCCAAGTAATGAGACAAAAATTTCATTCTCTTTACAAGCCATTTTCCTCTTGGTTATAGACTTGACTTACATTGATAAGTGTTCCGTTTTTCCAAAATAGCCAAATTGGAATAGCATTTTTTTTAAATGACATTGAAAGCTTTTGTTTGTTCTAACAGTTTGAATTTGAATTGGAGTTGGGAACTGAGAGTCTGTATTTAACATGTGCATCTTGTAGTTTACATATAATGCTAATAAAGTTTGTACAGGCCTATTGCAAAGCAAGGACTATATATTTGGCAGAACCGCTCTGTTGTATATGTATTTTGTTTGGGCTTCATTACTGAGGACTAAGGTGAATACTTTTATTTTTTTCTATCTAGTCACTTAAAGGTAAGTGTTTGAGGATTTATGAGGCTGACACAATATACTATGAACAATCTCCACATGCATGAAAAGTACGGCTTGTAAACATTTTTGTATCAGTACTTCTTTTCTGTTGATAGCACATCTTTTAAACTCCGGTAGAGCATATCTGTAATTGTACTTATGCATGTCTTTTAACTGAAGACTTTTTCTTTTAGATGAAAATTGTAAACTGCACATTTCACATACACTGAAATATCTAATGCTATAATTTTCAATAAATTTTATGTGAAATGGGATTATATGGGTTGAGAATATGAGTTGAGCAGTTTGAAGCAAATAGATTGATTTCAGGGTTCAGCTTGCAATAAAGGGCAGAATTGTTTTAGAGCCTCATAGTTGTGAGGAAGTAGGAGAGGGTGGATTTGCCATTGGGAATGGAGAGCCTATTGAATAAGAGTGAGTCATACAAGTGGGTCAGAGAGAATGTGGTCTACAGTCAGGTTTAAAGTTTTATTCTGATTATGAAACCGGGGGGTGGGGCTTTCACCCTTTGGTCTTTACTTACTTCTGACTTCTTTCATTAATTGCTAGTCTGTGTGCCACAGTGCCACATCTCTGATGGCAACTCCTACTTTGACCTTGTGAGAGAAGAGAACAGCAGCTCTCTTTACCTACAGCTTTCGGTGGGAAGGTTAGTAGTAGTTACTTAGCTGGAGAGGAGCTTTAAAAGAAGTGTATTAGAAAGTGATTGGGTTAGATTATTCTTTGATTTTTTTTTTTTTTTGTAATTTTTTTTTATCTTGAATTAGGTTTAAGGGTGATACTGTGAAGCTGGGTTGGTCTGTAGGTTGCTCAATATTGTTAGGTGATGTATGTAAATAAGGACATTCTAAATTTTCTTGATAACTGCCTACCTTTTTTCTTTGATTATAAATAAGAATTTAGACCAAAACATTGCTTTTAAATTTCAAAGACATTATTAGAATTTTAAAATATTTCTGAATTTTTCTTGGGATCTAAACAAGTTTGAAATTATAATATTAGTTTATCCAGAAGTAATCATGATAAAGCTATTTTTGTGGCCACTTGATTAAAAATCTAAGTCACCCAGTGATTTTTATAGTTTACCCCCAAAGATTGTTGAAAGCAGACATTTTGAGTACAGAGATGTCTGAGATACTAGTGGTATCTACTTGTATGTACTTGGTAGTGTATTATTCAGTGACTTTGGAATTTTCTGTATCACTTAAAGAAGTCCTTATTTTTACTTGAATCACCGTAAATGTCAGTGGGAGATCTCTGTGGTCACTGACTTTCAATAGTAAGGTCAGATAAATTCACCAAGCCTTTTAGGAACTAGTCTGTAAAGGACATTGTTATCATGAAACATATACACTGCTTTGTTAGGGACTTGGATGTTCACACTGAAAATAACTCCATTAATGGAGAAGGCTTATTTTATCTTAGTTTAATGTTTTATCCTAGAGAATTGATTATTCAGGTGTACAGTTTTTAGGAGCATGAAAGAGAATGTATAGAAATGATTGGCTTATGGGTAGCTGGGTGACAAAACTAGTTTAAAGAAGAAACAGCTTTCCTTTTTTTGGTAGTTTCTGTTAACAGAGACTTGGATTTCCTTTTGGACTTAGAAGTGAAGCGCATGTTGGTGCAATAAAGTAGCAAACGCAGCCTTATTGTGAAACTTGCCTGTTGTGGGTGAATCACAGATGGAAAGATGGTAAGGCAAAACTTCTATTTTCCTGTTTGAGAAATTCAAATGAAATAGAAACAGGTGGCTAAGCCTCTCTTTATTTTAAGGAGCTGTGATCCCAAGATTTTAGCTGATAGCTGCTCACTTAGGGCATGGACTGGAAGTGAATTAGAGATAAAAATTCAGATAAGGCCTTGAATGACCTGATTTTATACTGCAGTACCTGACTTTGTACTACTGTATTTTAGACTAGTAAAGAGAAGGATTACAGGCCACTGATTGAACTCTTTCCTCTATGTGGTACAGTCATTTTGGGGGAAGGGATTTGAGGTTCTACTGTGGGTCCTTAATGTGGATTTAGAGGTTGTCATTCTGGATTAGTAGAACTTGTCCTATTTTATTTGACCAACTTTTTTTTTTTTTTGGCAGTACCAGGGATTGAACTCAGGACTTTGTGCTTGCCAGGCAAGCGCTTATTCCATCCCCAGCCTTTATCTGACCAACTAATGAAAAAGTAATAGCTCTTTGAATATCTTAAGAGATGTTTGTTATAGTTACTTAAACTAGTGTCCTTGCTAGCAAACATTAAGAATTGTCAAAATAAGGCCAATAGTCTTGGGAAGATTTACAAAATGTGCTTTGTGGGAGGGACTAATCATTGTCCCTGTGATTGAACCTAAAGACAAGAGACCTCTTACTCTAATGGAACAGTACTTGTAGATCAAAGCCTGGATTTTAGTTCTGGCTTTCTTAGCTTGGTATATCATTTAAAATTTCTGTTTAAAAAAAAAGATTTGTGATCCAGAATTGCCGTTACACCAATTAGCACACACATTAAAAAAACACTGTATTTTTTTTTTACATTTTTTTATTTTTTTAAACACAAGGTGCTTGTGAAGATCCAGTGGAAGGCATTGTACTGAGGTCTGTGCTACTTGGAAGTACAGTGTTAGTTGTAGATTTTTCTTAGACATGTTTATTAGATTGAAGAAATTTTCTTCAATTCTAATTTGCTGGGAGTTGTTTTCTTTCTCTCAAAAACATAGACATTTCTCAAATGGTTTTTCTGCGTCTATTGAAGTGTTTATTGAGGTTCTTTTGTTCTGTTAATGATGAAAACATTTAACCCTTGCCTTTTAGCAGTGATAGTTGAATAGAGAGAACAACAAAATAGTAATAGTAACATCTGTTATAATTGAGTTTTATAAAAGATGCAGTGGAAACGTGAAAAGAGGAGTAGTGAAATCATCCTGACCAAATCAAGATGGCTTTCAGAGGAATTCAACTGAGGTGGAGCTTTGGAGTTCGTGAGTGGAGGGAAGTGGCACACCTTGGGGAGGGGGGTGGTAGTTGTAGTGGATTGTGACCACCAAGGCTGCTCCCATGCAGAAGTGGGTTAGGAAAGGAGTCTTACCTGCTACTGTAAGGTTTTTCTTATATGGGAAGTGGGAGTTTTGAGAGAGAGAGAGATATATATATATCTCAAACTTCCAGAGCTTGAGAGAGAGAGATATATATATATATATCCCCATTTGGGATATATTTTATTTATATATATATATATATATATATATATATATATATTTAGACTTTGGTGGTAAAGATAATCTCTACTACACTGATACAGAATAGATAAAGAGCTATTTAACAGCTGTACATTCCTGGGGTGAACTTCACTTGATCATGATGAATCATATTTTAAAATATATTGTTGGATTCCTTTTGTTGGATTGTTGGATTCCTTTTTGTTATTTTATGGATATTTTCACATACGCTCTTGTTTCCTGTCAGGTGTTATACTGGTAAGAAAATGGTACATTTTTCCTCTTTTCTGGAAGGGTTTGTGTTCAGCTGGCATTTTCTTACTAAGTTGGAGAGAACTGGTCAGTCAGACTATGTGGGCCTGTGGTTTTCTATGTGGGAATGTGTTTGATGAGGAATTCAGTTAATAGAATTAGGATTTTTTGCTTCATATTAGACCAGTTTTGGTAAGTTCCATTTTTCATGTAGGATCTGTAGTGATATTTCTTCTTTCATTTGTGATCTTGGTGATAGGTATTTATTAGTTTTGTTGCATCTTTTAAGAACAGTTTTTGCCCTTATTTTCTCTATTATTTTTTTCTTATGAGCTTATTCTTGGTTTTTATTTGTTTTCTTTTGCTTTGGGTTTCCTTTGCTCCTTTTCTAGTTTTTAGGGGAAAATTTCAGGACATTGTCACCTTTTCAAATATGCCTTATTTTCACATATTGGTATTTAGAAGTATAAAAGACTACATTAGCTGCTTCCCTGAATTTTGGTTTGTTGTATATTTATTTTTATTCTGTTCCACGTGGTTTCTAATTTCATTTATAATTTTTTTCTTCGTTCCACTGGATATTTAGAAGTGTGTTGTTACATTAATGGGGGTTTCTAGATATATTATTCTTAAATTTCTAATTTAATTTTGTTTTGGTCAGAGAACATGTTAAACTACTATTCTTTTGCAACTTAGGAAGAATTATTTTATGCTTACCAAGAAGTAACTTATGCTGGTCTTGGGGAAAGGTGCATATTCTGCAATTGTTGCGTATATTCTATAAAAGTCAATTTTTTCAAGATTATTGATAGTACTGTTGAATCTTCTATATTATTTTGTAAATCTAATTTTATCAATTGGTAAGAGAAGAGTATTAAAATCTCTAGCAGCGTGCATTTTCTTTTCTGTCACTGTTTTAACCACAATAGCTTTACTTTTCCTTGGTAATGTCATAACATGTGAATACTTTACATTTGGAATTGGGAAATTTGTTTACTGTAAAATCACTTTTTTCAATTTTATGTTCATGTTCAAGATGGATTTGAAGAAAGGTTTTTTACTGATTGCGAATTTGGAAATTTGCTAGCTTAGTATATGTAACCTAATAAGAAGGGGGAGGCAGAAAATTGGTTATTTTAAATTGGGTTAGCCTGTCCCCAGCCTCCGCCACCAACTGACAAGCCCCAGGTTGGACCCAGAAGGATTCAGCAGGCGTACACCTTCCTTCCGGTACATGGGTTCTCCCATAGCACAGGGCAACAGAGTTGACGGCCGTCTCAGACCTACCTGATGGAAGAAGAGAACAATGCTCTAGAGGAGAGTTTAGCTTCAGGACTAAATCAGACCCTTCTACACAAGCCTGGGCGAGAGACTGCCTTGGGAGATAGGCTAAGAGAAGGTGAGAGCTAAGTAGCTGGTATTCTCTTGTGGGAGGCCTAGTTCGGTGGGAATAATCATTAAAGGAGGCAGTCCTGAAGAAGAAAGATCGTAGTCTATTGAGCTCTGGAACTGCTGCCAACATTTAGTAGAAGTCAGTGCTCTGAAATACTATCAGTTTATAAATATAAGGGGGGGCTAATTGTTCTCACTAAAATCAAGAGTCCTCTTTGTTTTGGTAAAGACTGTTCATGAGTGGTTCTTAGAGTATGTCAATATTCAGTGAGCGTTTGATGCCATTGTTGTCCTTAAATTTACTACCATAGACAAGATAACATAGTACTGGCTAGGAATTGGTTTTTTCTCTGTGCTAATACACCTGTATTGCCTGGGGGTTGAGGGTAGGGGTCAGAATACTGTGGCTTGCTCTCAAAGAATGGGGCAGTGGGCCAGAGAATTTGCAAACCCCAGTATAAGAAACAAAAACAGAAACATGAAGTGACAAGGCAACAAAATGCCTCCCCAAACTCCCAACTCCCCCAAAATTGGGAATTGAGGCGGGAGAAAATTACAAGCTACACAGCAGATAGGTCTGAAAGGGTACCAGTGGAGGTAAAGCTGTTCTATAAGGTGCTTGGCAGGTTTAAAGAAGACATAACTAACCATATAATAACTGTAATGAAACAGATGACTAGTGAGTCTAGATAAGACACCAGCAGCTAGTGGAGCTAAAGAAAAAGGTGTAAAATATAAATGCCTGGGGCAGAAAAGAGTGGGGGACACACAGCCAGGAGATTAAAAACATGGTTGAAAGTGTGGGTAGCAGACGTGACCAATGCGAAGACAAAGCTGTGGTGAGTCATTAGTGAGAGTCACCATATAAACAAAAGGGCATGAAAAATGGATCCAACAGCTCCTGGATAACCCAGAGGACCAATATAAAAATAATTGGAATTTGTGAAAAATCAGGAAACAGCACAAAGGGCATAAATAGTCTGTTTACACAGGTAATAGCAGAAAACTTTCCAGACATGGAAAATGAATTTTACAGATAAATGAAGCTTATAGAACCCTGAATAGCCATGATCAGAAAAAAAAAAACTCATTACAATGAGTGCCACATTATAATTAAAATACCAGACATACAACACAAAAACTGAATCTTAAAAGGCTGCTAAAGAAGAGCAGTGGATCACCGATGAAGGGAAAGCTGTTAGAATTACAATAGATTTCTCAACATAGACCTTAAAGGCTAGGAGAACTTGGGATGAAGTGTTTCAGGCACTTAAGAGAACAGCTTCCAACCCATACTGTTATATCCTGCAAAATTATCTTTCAAAATTCCTGGGGAAATAAGATACTTCCATGACAAGTCTCCCCCTCCCCTCGGAGGAGACTGAATTTAACCATGCTAAAACATCCAATAAAATGAATATATCAAGGTGGGCTAGCAATTAAGTAGAACAGAAAGAAAGCAAAACAGCAACAGAAAGTAGTTAATACAATGACAGGATAAGTCCATACCCATCAGTTACAACTATCAATGTAAATGGACTCAGCTTATCAAAAGATACAGATTAGCAGAATGGATCAAGAAACAGTTGGATGATATGCTGTATACAAGAAACACATTTAACACAAAAAGAAATTCATAGACTAAAAATGAAAGGGTAGAACACAATATTCTATGCAACAGAAACCCCGAATGAGCAGGAGTAGCTGTGCTGTTTTTGGACAATGTGGATTTTAAGCCAAAGCTGGTCAAAGAGGCACAGAAGGACGTTACATAATGGTTAACAGAAATACTGAACAGGAAGTGATAAGGATTATAAGCATGCGTATCAAACCATGGTGCACCCAACCTCAGAAAACTTCAATGTATATAAAAGATTATAAATGTCAGTACAGTTGTGGGGGGGATCTCAATGCTACACTATCACAAATAGATCAACAAAACAAAAACATATCAAAGATGAATCAGGGGCTGGGGATATAGCTCAGTGGAATAAGCGCCTGCCTAGCAAGCGCAGGGTCCTGAGTTCGATCCCCAGTACCGCCAAAAAAAAAAAAAAAAAGATGAATCAAACACTTGAACAAATGGAGTTATAGATACAGTGTTCTGCTTGACAACAGAATACATATTTTTTTTTGGGGGGGCTGCACATGATACTTTCTCCAAAATAGACCATGTAGTAGCTAATAAAGCATGCCTAAGTAAATGCAAAAGAATTAAAATTTTACTGTACGTATTACTAGACCATAGTACAATGAAACTACAAATCAATAGCAAAGTAAACTACAGAAACCATTCAGACAGATGGAAATTGAACAACACACTCTTGAATAATCAGTGGGTCACCGAGGAAACTGAGGAAGAAATAAGACAGTTCTCAGAATTACATGATTATGCTAGTATAACATACCAGAGCTAATGGGACACAGTGAAAGCATTTCTAAGAGACTAGTTCTTAGTGGTGAATGCCCACATCAGAAAGATGCAAAGAACCCAAATAAATAACCTAATGATGCATGTCAAGGTCTTAGAAAAAAACAAGAGAAATCCAAACCCAAGGCTTGTATAAGGAAGGAAATTATAAAGATCAGAGTAGAAGTCAGTGAAATGGAGGCTAAAAACAATACAGTAGTGACTTGAGCTGGTTCTTTGAAAGATAAATTATTAGCTATCAATTCACAAACATATATGTGAAACAATGGGAGAACTCAAGAAATGGAGAGATTCCTAGATACATATGAATTGTCAAAACTGAACCAAGAAGACTTAGAAATCTCAAACAGTGCAATAACAGGTAGTGAAATTGAAGCAATAATAGGAAAACTACCAGTTGACATCCCTGGATCTGATGGATTCCAGCCTAATTCTACAAAGAACTTCAGAAAAGATCTATATATCTCAAATTTTTTAAAATTGAGAGGGAATAATTCCAAAGTCATTCTTGGGAGCTAATAGTATCTTGATTCCCAAATCAGACAAGGATCCAACCAAAAAGAACTACAGGCCAATTTCTCTAATATAGTTGCCAAAATCTTTAAGAATATAATGGTAAACAGACTGCAACAAATCATCCAAAAGATTATACTACATGACCAAGTGGACGTTATGCCAAGGGATGCAAGGGTGGTTGAACACATACAAATCAATAAATGTAATTCACCACATAAAAAAAAGCAGGACAAAAATCACACCATCATTTCAATGAATATAGAAAAAGCCTTTGACAGAATCCTCCATCCATTATTATAAAAACCCTGAAGAAAATTGGAATAGAAGGTCTTTATCTTAACACGATAAAAGCCATTTATGGCCAACCTATTGCCAACATCATATTAAATGGTGAAAAGCTGAATGTCTTCCCTTTAAAATCAGGAACACGACAAGGATGTCCATTATTACTACTGTTGAACATAATCCTCAAAATGTTAGCCAGACCAGTAAAGCAGGAGAAAGAAATTAAATGGGTACATGTAGGAAAAGATAAAGTCTGAAGATTATTATTTGTAGATGACATGATCCTTTACTTACAAGACCCAAAAAAACTCCACCAAAAGACTGTTAAATTGATACCCAAATTCATCCTTATAGCAGGATACATAATAAACTCACAAAAGTCATTAGCAGCCCTATACATCAGTAATGAACTTACTGGAAAAAAGATGAATAGATAAGGAAAATGTGTGTATACACAATGGGGTACTACTGAATCATTCATAGGTAAATGGATGCAACTCGAAGACAGTGTTAAGTGAAATAAGTCAAACAAAGCTCAAATATCACATGGTTTCTCTTGTAGTTGCTCTTATATACACAAACACAGAACAAAATAAAGATAAATAGGAAGTTAAATAATAGGGAGAAGTTAAAATGATACTTCCCTAAATTATATATTCCATTGTTTTAAGACTTGATACATGCTAATTTGTTTCATTTATATTAAAAGTTTCTCTTTGTTCATTGAAGAGAATGTTTCTTTTTTGTAAGAGTCTTGTTGGCTTATATTTTGTACTAACTACCTTGAAGACAGTGATACACAGTGTAATAACTAATAACTTTTACTATTTGATTATGAAGATGTGTTTTTTGATAAAATAATACATTTGGTAAAATAATCAGCACATTGGGTTATTGTACTGATAGAGAAGCCACAGGAGAAATGAAATCAGTTGATGTTACTAGTTATTCAAATTTTGTTTTCATTTTCTTGGCAACTTTTAGAATCTGATGGACCCAGGTTTTTTTTTTCCCCTTTTAAAATTTAATAGGTGTACCCTTTTTCATTATTTCTTGGTATAAGCTGTTAAATAGAGTTAACAGCCCTGAACAAGATGAAGGAACGTCTTGCCTTACTTAGTGGTAAGTAAAGGCATCCCTGTCAACACTACTACAAAACAAGTCTAAAAAGATTTTAAAATCCACATCTTGACTTGCTGACAAAGTACAGAAGAAAATAGAGAAAAGGAAAAAAAAAGGACGCATCCTGTATCTGTTGAATATGAAGGCTGTGCTTTTGGAATGTGTTTTCACTGTGGTACTTGTATTGGTTCGTGTGGTTGAAATGATCTGTGGGCTTTTTGAGGAGGTATACTGAGAAAATTTTATCTTTAATCGGTTATATCAACCAGTAACCTAAACATCTATTAAGAACTGCAGTCATGGCATGTTTTAAGACATTTAAGTTGAGTCAAGGGACATTTGGGGTATGGTAGAACATTGGGCCTCTTACACATTGTAGGTTGGATATAGTGTAGAACTATGGAAGGAGACAGTCATTACATGACCTTTTTGTTTCTGAGATTACAGTTCAGATAAACTAATAGAAAATAGTTATTTTAGTTATGTTGCATCTTTGTTAAATTTCTTTGTTTTGAAAATTCTTCAGTTCCGTTGTGGAAATTGGGAATATATTAATTAATTTTCTGCTCGGACAGATCATTTACTTGGATGAGATGGATCCTGAGTATGGTAGGTTAACTAATGGTCATCTTGTAACACCCAGCTGAACTGAGTCAGTGTGGTGCTGGGTGTGGAGGGTCCACCTAAGGATTGTTGCCACAGCATAAAAGGAGAACTGGAGGGGAAGATGCTGTGCTGTTGATTCTCCTGGAGAAGCTTGTTATTCTGGTTTTTCTGATGCAAACTCAGCTGTCCTCATTGTCAGAGGAGCTCGAGTCCTCACGGTTGCTGAGATTGGCTTTGGTTTTGTTTGGGGGAGCTGTCTGGTCTGTATCTGGAGCATCGCTTCCGGACTGAGGATCCCTCAATCTGCTGCCCCAGACCCTTCCTTCCCTGGTGCAGACTTTCTAACTTTCACTACTGACCCTTGGTCCTTCCCAGTCAGACTCTTGATACAGACTTGTATGAGACATGGTCATGGCTCTAGGCTTCCAGCTGGACTTGTGCAGGACATTGCCATGGGTCTAGGCCCACAGCTGGAATCTTTGAGTCTCTAGTGTGTGGACAGATCTTTTGCACTCTTCTGCATTTGACTTTTTGGCTGAATATTATAAAATAATCCTATAAATTGTGTCCTGTAGTAAATCGATTCCTTTACAAACCCTGACTATAACATTGGGTATTAATGTTGTATACTGTGTTTATACAAGCACAGTACTTTATGTGTGTGAAAGGAAGTCTGAATAGTTGTATACGAGTATACAGCAGTGTGTGTGAGTATATTAAGGGTACTCTTGAAAACATCACTGGTGGGAATAGAGGGTGATTGTATTGTTCATTCTGGATGTGGACAAGTCATACCATCTTTCTTTTGGGAGCAGTTCTTCATGGGTATTTTCTCCATGCTTAGGGGTAAAAAAATACCTTAGTGTAGAATTCTCATTTGTTATTTTGTAGATGCTTCATGTGAGCTTCACAGTCAAATGAAAATTATTTCCCGGTTTTTCTGGTATTATAGTTTTTTGAAATATGGAGATATTAAGAGGAGGAAAGCAATTTCTAGCAGTTCCATTTGAAAATTTGTTCCTGAAAAAGTTTGGTCCTGGTTTTATTGGTCAGGTTTCTCAGAGTAATAAGGAAAGAGACCATTCATAATCATAGGGAAAGAGTAAAAGTATGAATTTGCTTCATCACCACCCTGGTATCTAGCCATCAAGCCCTCAAGTTCTAGGTAGCTAGGAAAGTGTCTCATTCTTCAAGGTAACGTGCTGCTCTGTATAACCCTTTCCCAGCCCCGTGACACATAGGATTTGATTGGATTGATTGCAGCATTTGTAACCAAGTATCTTTGGTCAGAGCTGAAGTCTGGTACCTCAGAGGAAGATCTCTGGCCGCTATATAATTGACTATGTGTAAACTTGGCGTTCCTGATCCAGACCTAAGTGACCTGTGTAACTGTTGGTTTTTATGTTCTTTGCTTTGAAGGAGTAGGTTGGACACCAAAGAAAGAACAGGCTGGGACCGTTTTGCTCAGAACTGTCTTTGTGATACTGTGTAGCTCTTCCTCCTCCCCGTCCTCCTTCCCCTTTCTCCCTCCCCTTTCTTCCCTCAGCCTTCTCCTCGTTCCCTTCTCCTTTTGGTACAGCGGGAGCAATTTTCTGCTCTACCCCAATTTTCACTCCAAACACAGAACTGTTTTTTTGTTTTTTTTTGTTTTTGGGTGGGGATAAGCGAGAGGGTTGATTTTAAAAAGTGGGAGAGATTGGGTAGGACCATCTTTGTTATCCTTGTCCTCATGGAGTTATATACTACGGGCAATTAGTTCTTACGGCGATAAAATGGAAGGTATTTCTGTATGTAACTGAAAAGTGCATAGGTATATGCATGTACCAAAGCTTAACTGAATTAACTGTGTAATCAAAGGCACTTAACTGTGCCTGAAATTTTGTTTTGCCTGTAGTTGGTGAATATTTTAAAAGAATATTCAAACAATTGTGATGAATGAGTATGATTTTTCTTAATATGGATGATCCTTTATTATTGGTAAAAGATTATCTTGTCTGTTATAGATTCAGAGTCTGAATTTGGGTATGAAATACTAATAACACTTGGAACAGATATATTTGATATTTAATTCTTTTCAACTAAATCTTGTGTTGTCAGGGTAGCCGGAGGATACTGGTATGGAACTTTTGAGGGGGCTGTGTAGTCGGCAGAACATGGGGACAACCGTTAGTGCTAACCACCTACATTCCTAGAATTGCAAACAAAATCTTTGTGTGTGATGTTTTATATGTTTGGTTAAAAAAAATCAGAAGCTTTTAGAAGTTGACAGATGGGGGTTATTTTTGTTCAGTTAAAAAAGTTAGGTCAATAAAGCATTTACTAAAATGAAGGGTTTTTCTTTTCTACTATCTTGGTATTAGAAAGGTGAATGGACAAAAAGCCATTAAAGGATTTAATTTAAAAAATGGAGCAACAAAACACACATACTCTGGCTGTCCATTTTACTTTAAAGTTTGTATTTCAAAACTATATTCACAGCTTTAGAAATAAACTTTCCAGTAGCTGCATGGTATTATTAACTAGTGCTTTTCTCCTCTGCTTTATCCTGTTGTATCAGCAGGAATGCTGCAACAGTTCTTTTTGATCTAAAAAGAATCAAAAAGATTACTTTGTTTGGAACTGGAAAAAATGTTCTAACCTCAAGCATTGGCATAACTTGTGGGAGTTCAGTGAGAGTCCCTCACTGAGATGCTCCAGAGTTGTCTGGACTGGATCTTTTTATGAAGATTGAGCTGGAATATCCTCCAGAGGAAGGGCAGTTCCTTTGAACTAAAAATATTTTCTAGGCATTAAAAAGTCTGAATTACAAGTTTTGAGAGAATGTTGCCTAAAATTGTTTATTCATAATTTAGTTTCAGGTAAATTTTGTGCAAACATCTTTCTTTCATGATGGATACATTTAACAGTGTAATACAGCTTTTTAAAAAGCTATGTAGGCAGGGTGTGGTGGTGCATGCCTGTAATCCTAGCACTCAGGAGGCTGAGGCAAGAGGATTGTTGTGAGTTCAAGGTCAGCCTGAACTGCATGGAGAGACCCTATCTCCAAAAAAAATAAAAGACTAAACTATGTACTTTTAGGGCATACTTTGCCATCATGTATGTTCTGAAAAGTTCATCATTAGATTCTCTACTGTTTTGTACTAGTGCTTCATAAAAGATGGTCTGTAAGGGAATGCTAAGATTATTATCCTTTAAAAAGCTAGGTGGTGGCTGGCTAGACTCAGTCATTATGAATGCCAGAGATCTAGATTTGATTGATCTATCTTTTTGCAAGAGGCAGGATTGCTGCTGGAGAGTCTTGTTACCTGGGCAAGGCTAAGTCTTTAATCCTTTCACAAGTTTCTCATTCACTAATTAGGAAATAAAAAACATTTGAGCTGCTGGGGTTTAATTCTTTTCAGATCTCCTTAGCCACAAAGTACATGTTGGAGTGGTGCTTTTTTAAAAAGTTTATTACATTTGTTTGGGTTTTTTTGCTTGCTTGCTTGGTGTACTGGTGATTAAACCCAGGACCTTCACTTTGAGCTAGTACCTCAGCCCTTTAAAATTTTTTAAAAATTTGAAATGGTCTAAGTTGCTTAGGCTAAGCTTGAATTTGGAATCCTCATGCCTCAACCTCCCATACTTCTGGGATTACAGGTATGTGCTACTACTGCCCCAGAGTTAGGGCTCTCTCTCTCTCTCTCTCTCTCTCTCTCTCTCTCTCTCTCTTTTTAAAAGACTGGGTCTCGCTATGCAGTTTAGGTTGGCCTTGAGCTAACTTTGTGGCCCAGGATGGCCTTGAATTTGCAAAGATCCTCCTGCCTCAGCCTCCTGAGTGCTGGGATTACAGGTGTGCACCACCATGCCTGGCTATATATGCTTTTGAACATAGTAACAGAGCACTAAATAAATAATTTTTAGTCTTTGGAGCCTTCATAGATTTTTATTCCTGGATTCATGAGGTTTGAAGAAAGTTGAACTTTTGAGAAAGCAGGGAATTCAAGGATGGGATTGGAACACAGAGTTGAAAATTATATTTAGGATTTTAACAGTGGTAGGTTTAACAAAAGTATCATTCCCCTGATGTTAGTATATGGTAAATAAGTACTATGAATTTTAAAAATCTCTTCTTTAATTGCACGAAGACTGTAGGGCTTAGCAGAGTGGAATCTGTCCAGACAGTTTTGTCTTTTTCACATCCTAGTATCCAATTTAATTTCACTAGTGTTAGAACAGAATGTGCCCAGTGTTGAATTCTTCATGTTTTCTAAACATGGTTAAGTGCCATGATATGTGTGACATTGGGGTGCTTCTCAGTAACAGTCCAGTTGTGTGGTCATGTTGCTGGATGTGGGCGATGCTAGAGAGGGTAGGATTTTACCATAGGGCTTTGTTATCAAAAGTGTTACTCTTTGTTTATTATTTAAGCAGTGTAACCTTGCGAAAATAAAAATGATCAGTGATGACTTTGGATTCTGCTAATTGCACTCGTTCTTTTTTTATTTTAAGAAGAAAAAAAGATAATGAAACAGGTTAATAGGACGGTTACAATAGTTGATACATTGCATATTGTTGCAATATGGGCAGGCCAGATTAAACACTCACCCCTAGGCTCTTCAGAGTTCTGGTTATTTGGGGGCAGTGGTCATACTAGAAGCACTACATAGTCTGCCTCTTCTTTTCCTTCTCCCATTGCCCAAGGATAGAATACTTTGTTAACGGTTCCCAGGCCTTTAAGCTTCTTCTGATGCTTGAACAGAAGATTGCACTGGAAGATACGTTTTTCTGGTTTAGTTCTGAGGGTCAGTTCCTTCCACTACAATGTACTTCTATGGAGAAGAAAAGCAGAGATAAATGTAGTATGTTTTTCTGGTTTAGGTCTGAGGGTCAGTTCCTTCCACTACAGTGTACTTCTATGGAGAAGAAAAGCAGAGATGAATGTAATTCAGAGATACTGCCGTACTGGTCTGTACTTGTCCGCTCCCTCCTTTCTATTTGTTTGGCATGAAGAGTTTCTGTCTCAGAGATGAGGGCTAGATTAGGCCAGAATAGCAGATTCTCTTGGGACTTATCAGAAATTCTGTATCTCCTTTAAAATTTGTTCAATGTGGGACTTTGGAATTTGTGTTTTTGTCATAAACATTTACTTCTGTTCGGGATTTTCCAGAGATTGTTTAACGTTTCACTAGCCCCATCCAGTATGTGGATGTATTTCACACATCTTATAGTTCTGGTTAATGAATCAGTAATGTGGGTCATAATTTAGTGTGCAAAACACATCTGGAGATAAGTGCATTCTAGTATAATTCTATCTCATTTTACCAACAGTGTTGTCACTGTGAAGAAAATTAGCATTGAATTTTTCTGTTCTTCCTTCTCCCTGTTTTCCTTCTTTGTGTCTCTATCCCTTGCTGTTGACAGGATAGAAAGTACCTGTATTACAAGTGAGCTTTGTTTCCAAGTATGTTTTAATAACTAAGCCTTTAGAAATCTATCCTTTATGAAAATGTTTTGTCCCTTTCATTCTCTATTCTCCTATCCACTCAGAAGTAGTTCATGATGTTCAGGAGATTTGCCAGGCCTGGCAGCTTGCTGAGGTAGAGTTTCTAAAGGTTATGGCCATTCTTTGTGGAAAAAATCTTAAATGGCTGAGAGCCTTTAGAGCTTCTGTGGACAGAAAGAGGTATAGACTTCTGGCATATATATATAGCTCTTGTAATAGAGGATTAACTTTGAACTTTTATCACAAATAAGTGGGGGATTGTTTGGGACAGTTGTGTTATTTGGGACTAACCAGGGCTTTAAAGTGATTGAAAATGAAGTACGTTTTGATTCACAAAAGTGAGTATTACAGTATACGTAAGGTTATGTGCTCTTTGAGACATTGTTAGGATGTTAGCTCTGTTAAGGCTTCAGACTCTAGACCAGTGATGGTTAAACTATATCAAACCCACTTATTTATTGCAAAGTGCCAACACTGCAATTAAATCTGAATTACTCAAGTTTTAGTTTAGAAAAAATAAATCATACATTAATAATTCTTGTTTTAAAAGAAAAACAAATCACATGCCGGCCGTGGGTTTGCCACCGTTGCTTTAGACCGAGCTGTCTGTGAGCTGTCTTGATTGTGCCGTGAATATACTGCTGTAGCTGTGAAGTGGAGGGCAGGGTTGCCAGCGGGTAAGTTAGATGGTAGGGTCATACCAGGAGTGTGCGGTGATGCCCCTCAGAATGCTTTTTAAAAAACAGATACAAATAAAACAGTATCAAGGAATTTATTAAGTTAATGTTGCATGGAGAATATTTATCATATGTCAGTCACTCCAGCTCTTCTCACATGGTAATACTTCCCAAATCCATGTGTGAACCTTGACTTCCATTTCTATTTTCTCTCCATCTTTCAAATTCCATTTTGAGATAGGATGAAGTCTGATAAGCTGCTTGTTTAGATATCTACATGATTATTTTTGAACTCTTGCTTTTGAGCCTTTTTTAATTACTGCATTTCTCTCATTGCTCAGGAATGTCTTGGGGGCCTCACATTTGTATTGAGGGGCCAAAAAACTTTATTTTTGTTGGCCAGTCAGCGTGAAGTTTGATATACAATATATCTTTGAGTGGGAGAAATGACAATGCTTTTTAGAGACAAGATGAGGGGAAAAAAAAATCGGTGATCATCAAGTTGAAAAATACTCAAGTCTCTATTGTGGTAACTATAGAACAATGAAAAGAGCCAGTCATGTGCCCAGGAACAGTGTAGCTACAAGACTTGTGTGACCTTGGTTTTTTTCTTATCTACAACCAAACCCTACCTGCCTTTATAGGCTTGGTATGAGGAATAAGGAGTTTGTAGTTTGTTTATTTTGGAGCAGCAGCCTCTTTCCAGAATAACTTTCTTGAGGTTATTTTTTTTTTTTAAACTCAGCAATTAACTGTGCATAGTTTGTTTAAAAAAATAAAAGAAAAAATACTCAGTGTGATTCTGAGCAAAGCAGTTGAATAAATCCTTTCTCTCTCTCTCTCACCAGGAATTGAACTCAGGAACTTTCACTTGCCAGTCAGGTGCTGTACCAGGAATAAATACTTTTAAAACAACCCACCCACAAAAGAGCTGATACTCGGGCTTGACTACCACAACTAAAGTAGATTACAAGGAAATCAGTGCTAGGTTTAAATTCAGGAGTAATGTGATCTTAGACAAGTTACTTAAACATTTCTAGGCCTTAGTTCTCTGTCTGTACAATTAGATTAGACTTGATTTGTTAGAAAGTTGGTTCGAAGGGCTGAACCCTAAAACAATGCTAGTTGTTTGGACAGGACTAATGATTTCTATTCAGACGGGGTCTTCCATAGTCATAGCTTCTACGTCGATCTCTTCAGCATAGTTGCTCAGTAAAACTGTTACCTTTTAAAATTTGAGAAAGTTGCATAGCATACATGCCTATGCTTCAAATGAGAAATCCATGTAACACATGTTATAATCAAGAGGTGTTGGTTACATATCATATTTCTTTGTTTAATCTGGTAATTCAGTAGTGAAAAATTTAAAGCAGTATTTTAATAAAGCGAGAAGTATGGTGATATGGTTAAAAAGGTTCTTTGGTTTTTGTTTTATTGTTTTCTTTTAAATCCTAGGGATAAATTATTTATTTTATTTTAAAAATAAAAGGAAAACATATTAACAGACATCCACTTATAAAATAGCGTAAGAACAATACAAACAATACAGAGTTACAGACAAAGCAGTAGAAAATTAACAATGGTTGTTGTATTGCGTGTTGATATTTTCAAAGTGGTTTCTCAGGAGAACAAATAGAGACATGCAAGATTGATTTATTTATTTATTTATTTATTTATTTATTTATTTTTTTGCGGTACTGGGGATTGAACTCAGGACCTTGTGCTTGCCAGGCAAGCACTTATTCCACTGAGCTATATCCCCAGCCCTGAGACATGCAAGATTGATCTAACGATTAATCAGTAAGTGTTTCTTTCTGTAAAGCGATAGAAGTTAGTAGTTCCAACTATGTTAGCTATTCTGTATATATATATATATATATATATATATATATATATACGTATATAATTTCCCTTTATACATACATAATTTCCCTTTCTTTCCGTTCTCTTTTCACTTACCCCAGTTGCTCTTTACTTCGGAGCATGTTCCTTTCATTTCACAGTCTGTCTACCTCTTAATTTTGATTTATTCTTTCAGGTTCTTAAGCTAGTGAGACAATATGTTGCTTACACATGGAGGTCTCGTTTATTTCACTTAGGAGTATGCCTCTAGTTGTGACTATTTATCTGTAAAGGCCTCGAGTGTATCTTTCTTTATAGCTGAGTAATATTCCCTTATATAGAAGTACCACAAGTTTTTTATCCATTCCTCAGTGGATGGACATTTGGGTTGCTTCCACAATTTAGCAATCCTAGGTATAAATTTGACTCTGGATTTGAAAGTAGTGAAATTGCAGAGTAATGGAAGTAATTCTCTACTAAGAGTACATCAGAGCTACTTCTTAGTTTAAAAGTGCTTATTGTTTTTGGCATATGTAAGAATTTGTATTAATATGTAATCATGACTTTATTTTTTAAAGTCAAAATCATTAGTACTTTGTACCAACTAAAGTATTTGCTTTACATCAGAAATATCTTTTAAATCACTCACCCTTTATATATATTATGAAAGTCATAATCAAGTTGAAATTGGTGATATGAGGAATGATCTTGAGATAAAAAGAAAAAAAATTCCTCACCTTAAATTGTATTCCCTTTATATTTGTATTAGGGTGAAGTCCAATACAAATATAGAACTGTATTTACTTTTTCTTCTATTTACATTTGGGTGGTTCTCTTTGATACTAGATTCAGCTCCCATAAATAGACCTATTATGGATCTTAGGGGTTAAAAAAAATTTACCTTTTTATTAGTTATGTGACTAATGATAATCATCTAATTAGACTATGTTTTGCTGAACATGACTTCTATTTGGGGGGCAAGTTCTTTTAACTATGAATTACAGAAGGATGAGAAAATGTATAGGCTTTTGGGAAATTAATGTATAGGTTTTTGACCTTGGCAAATAATATTTATACATTAGTATTTTTTGAAGTGCAGCTGTCCTTTTCATTGTGTTGATATTTCTACTTGTGTGTTTGTCATTTTTGACTATAGTAAGAAGGCATCTATAGATTCTTCTTTCTCTGTACCTTGCTAATTTACTGAATACAAAAAAGGTCTAAAGTGAAGCTGTCTTAATTGTGTTACATCTTCCTGGATAAAAAAGTCTGTATTATAAATTTTATGTGTGTTTCAGCTTCTCTGTACTAGAATATAGTTGAATTTTGTGGATTGTGATTAGAAAATAATTTTTAATAGTTAAAAGTAGTTTCTTACTGTGCCTTAAATTTTGTTATAGCCAGCCTTGTAGCTTGAACTGGGCATAGTGTAGTGTCTGATACTATAATAGGTGAACTCTGCGGAGCTTTGAACCAGTTTGATGAAGCCAGATAATGCTGTATTCTAAAGAGAATTAACATCTGAAATGTAGTTGCATAATTATGGCATTATCTGTAGGAATGCATAATGGTTCACACGTCTGTGCCTTTTCTTTTTAGCTTTTCCATGTTCTTTACATTGTTATATGCATTGAATATTTTTTTTTTTTTGGTTAGACTCCCTTTCCCCTTTTTCCACAGTGCTATGGGATCCTTGGAAATTTATGACTGAACAGGGAATTAAATGTTATTTTCTAGATCAGTTTCTCTTGTTGGATTTTAATTATTATATGTTTAATTATTTGCAGAAAGATTACCTGTAAAAGGTGAGGGTGTAAGAGACTTGTGCAGACTGTACTGTCATGGACGTTGCTGAGTCCTTGGTTGTTTTGGGCTGTGAGGGACTTAATAACCAACTAGAAGTGGCCTAAATAAATGCTTGTCTACCAAGTAGTGAAACACTACTTTTTAAAAAAAAATTCTAGTCGGGTGTGGTGGTACATGGCCGCTAATCCCAGCATTTGGGAGGCTGAAGCATGAGGATCACCGTGAGTTCGAGGCCAGCCTGGGCTAGTGAGTCCAACGCCAGAGAGACCTTGCAAGTTTACCCCCCACCTCTCCTCCCGGAAAGAAATCATTGCAAACTTACGATTTCCCAGAAGAGTATAAGAATTTTGTTAGGAAGGAGGAATGAGTGAAGGATCAGTCTAAGAGTATGATTTATTGAATTTAATAACGTGTTATAGTTAAGGACATAAGAAAGTGAGAAGAAAATAGTAATGTATTAGTCTTTGAGACGTAGTATCCTAGATGTATTGAACTGTGGACTCCTTTGGTGAGTGTTGACCTTACTATCGTGCAGACTGCTGTGCAGTACTTGCCTGTTTGCTAGAGTGTATCTGACTTGAACCATGATTTTAATAACTATCCAGACTTTTAATTAGTTTGAAAAAATAATTGTTGATATAACTTATATTGTGTAATATTTGTTTTTATTACTTTCAAATGTATATACATCATTTTTAGAATCCACACTGCATATATTTTAAGCAGTGATTTATTTTTTCCTACTGATTACTTTTTTTTTATACATCTTTTTTTTTTTTTTTTTTGCGGTACTGGGGATCGAACTCAGGACCCTGCGCTTGCTAGGCAAGCGCTTATTCCACTGAGCTATATCCCCAGCCCCTCCTACTGATTACTTTTGCATCTGTGTTGGCCAAGTGAAATGATTTGGCATGCTAAGACATATTCCATCCGTCATCTTCATGGTAATTCATTTGAACAACTAGGTGTGGTGTTACATTACTGCTTTTATTTAGCACTCAATTCTTACTTTCAGGAAGAAAGTGTGGGTAGCTGCGTATAACAGGAAGAGTCATTTTAATTCTTTATCCATATCCTGTATCCATATCCCAGCTGGCAAGCACATGTAGGCATCACACGTATTCTGTTTTGTTGTGCTGGGATTTGAACCCTGGGACCTCATACATGTTAGGTAAGTTACTATCATCACTGAGCTACATTTTTAGTCCAGTATTTTGATTTTAATTTGCGTTCTCTGATGTCTGATGAGATCAAGCTGTTTTCCATTTGCTTTATTAATTGCATGGATGTCTATAATTTTGAAGTGCTGATTCAAGTCTTTTGTCTATTATAGATGGAGATTATAGATGGGTGTTAGTCTTAAACTGATTTATAGGAATTCTTCATATATTTTACACATGCCCACTCACCCATTGCATGCATGCATATTGTCTATCTATCTACTCCCTAATTGTGTGTTAATTATCGTAGTCTTTTCTTTTTCCCATAGTGCTAGTGATCAAACTCTTGCACATACTAGACAAGTGCTCTACCACTGAGCTATACCTTTCTTCGTTAGCTGTTAGTGTTTGATAACAGAACATCTTAATTTTAATGAAATACACTTTATCAGTGTTTGTCGTCAGTGTTCTTTGTATTCAGACGTTTTACCTTTTTCACTACGTGTGCTGCCAAAGCGAGCACGAGTTTTGCCGTTTTCAAGGTTACAGAGATGTGCTGTGTTTCATTCTTTTAGCTTTATTGTTTTCAGTTTTACACTTGTGTCTATCGTACATTTACGTGTGATGTTAAGTAACAGTGAAAGGTCATTGTTTTGTACAGGTATTGTTGATCTATCTAGTACAGCAGTATTTATTGAAGATAATTCCCCCCTCTGTGATTTGATATTGTGGTATTTATCTTTAGTTGTGATCAAATATGTGCGGGTCTGTTTCTAAGCTCTTTATTGTGTTCCATTGTTCGGTTTGCCCATTTCTGCATCAGTGACACTCTGTCTTTATAGCTGTAACTTTTAGGATAGTCTTGATAGTTTAGATCCTGGAGCTTTATTATTCATTTTAGCTATTCTGCACACTTCACATTTCTATATAAATTTTAGAGTCAGCTTGTCAATTTCAATTAAAAAGAAACTGCTAGGGTTTTGATTGAAATTCTATTGACTATAGATTAACTTTGGGAGAACTGTCATGTTATAATACTGAGCCTTCCAACCATGAGGATGGAGTATATGATTCTGTTTATGTAAGTCTCTAGTTTCTCTCAGCAGTGTTTTATAATTTTCAGTATAGCAGCTCTATATATCTTTTAGGTTTATTTACTGTACTTACTGTCTTCTGGTGCTGTGGTACATAGGCTGTGGTTTAAATTTCTTTTTTAAAAATTTTGTTGCTTTGAATGTTGAAATAAAATTACTTTTTGTCTCTTATGGTCAGTGACCTTACTAAATTCACTTGCAAATGGTAATAGTTTATAGATTCCTTTGCAAGGTTTATGTGTCTGGTCATGTTATGTATAAATAATGGCAGGTTTATTTTTTCATTTCTACTTTTTATGATTAGTTTTGCTTTTCTTGCTTACTTTCACTAGCTAGGATCTTTGGTATAATACTGAGTAGGTATAGTGATAGTGAATCTGCTTGTCTTTTTCCTAGTATTGAGGGAAAACAACAATATTTCACCATTAAATATGTTAACTTGGTATTCCCAGTCTTTTTATATGTAGTTACTCCGTGAAGGTTAGTGTGGCGTCTTACTGTGTTGCTAGTTACGTTTTTATTATGATTTTCTGAGGTGGCATGAATTAATTAATGATCAAAAACTGTTGTTCATCTGATCAGTGTAGATGTACATTTGAATTTAAATTGTAGATGTAAGTTAGTACTTAAAATAAGCACCGTGTAAATGAGCTTGATTTACTTTTAGCCTTCATCTTAACACCAGGGATTTCCATTATCATTGCATATTTCAAGTAAAATCTCTTTACAATTCTGTGATTTGTCTATTGTGAAAAGTACATCACATGGTACAACGTAAATAGTTCAGAATGACTTCCAGTGGGGAAAAAATATTTTTTGCCACAGCTCACAATTCCTTTACTCTGAGAAAACCTCTTACCAGAGTTTGATTTTGGGAGGTGTCCCTTCATATTACATTGTGCTTAATAATTAAACATTTAAACAATACGTGTTGGCTAATACTATATAAACTGTAGCTTCTTGTGATAATATTTTATGGATTGTTCCCTATCAGCATATATATAATTACATAATTCTTTCAGGTGCACATTTTTTTCTGTAGATTCAGCATACATCAGTCGTCTTCTTTAATGGGGACATTTAGGTTATTAGTAGTTTTAACTATCAGTTACTCAACTATTTTGAGCAATGCTACCGAAAGTCTTGTAATATGTGTCTTTCTGCATATGAGTGAGGATTTCTCCCACATTTATTTATTTATTTATTTAGGTACTGAACTCAGGACCTTGCACTTGCCAGGCAGGTGCTTATGCTGCTGAGCTGTATCTCCAGCCCCCCATATTTATTGTTAATGTTTTTATTTATAACTTACATCTTTTTCTAAAAAAAGTTGCATAGCAATCAAACCTTTTAAGTACTTCCTTCCTTCCTTAGAGGGAAGGAGTGGGTGCAGATTTGGGGTTTGAAGCCAGGGCTCTCTGGGCTCTTTTGTGCTCAGCAATTGCTCTGTTACTGAGCCACATTCCCAGTCATTTATCTTTCAATCTGTTTATCTAAATTTTGAGTTAGGATGAGTTGCCCAGGCTGGCTTGAACTCAGTCCCCTGCTTCAAACTCCAAACTAGCTAGTGTTACAGGCTTGTACAACCATGGCAGGCACTTTTGAAAGTATTTTTGAGGTTGCACATTATCATTTAAAGTTTTACTACCTTGAATAGACTTGGAGAAGACATTTCATTTTCAAGAAAATCCTAAGGGAAAGTAATCTTGCAAGTAGTATTTGAGCAGACTTCCTTTTGTGTAGAAATTCAGTGTAAAATTTATAATGTCAAATAATGGGTAATATTAAATGGTTACAATTTTAGTTGCTTTTAAATAGATTTAGCTACCTAATAACGGATACTATTTCTATAACATTTTTTCTTTTTTTGAAAAACATTTGTATTTTTGTAGATAACTTAGTTGCATTACTAACGTTTTATTAGTGTATATTTATGATACATACTGGTAATAAATACATTCTAGTGGGGATTTGGGAGTTCATAGACATATATGACAGCTCCACCCTTTTTACTTTCCTTTCCCTTACCCCTCTTTCCTGTCTCCCTTTCATCCCTAGACCCCTTCCATCTTCACAAAGTGTCTTCCTCTTTTCTTCTCGTTTGCCTTTCACTTTGCTCTTTAGATTATTTGTACTTTGAGGTCTTCCACACAAGAGAAAACATGAGGTATTCAACCTCCTGTGACTTATTTACTTCATTCAGCATTACAGTTTCAGGGTGTATCCATTTTCCTACAAAGGTCCTGAATTTACCCTTCTTTATTGCTGAATAGTCCTCCATATGCACATTTTCTTTATCCATTCATTTGTTCATAGAAATACAGGCTGCTTCAAAGATTTAGTTAGGAGTTGTAGTGCTATAACGTGGATACGTATGATGCATCGTCGTAGTATGTCATCTTTTAACGCTTCCAGGAAGACATACTGGGAAGAGTTATATCTGGGTCAAGTGGAATATCTAATATTAATTTTTTGAGGGATCTCCATACTGATTTCCTTGGTAGTTACACTGGTTTACACTCCCACCAACAATGTAAAGATGTTTGTGGACTCCGCCCCTGCCTAGCCAGCACTTGTTGTTTTTTGAGTTCTTAATGATTGGCATTCTTTCTTGACTAAGGCAGAATCTCACTGTTGTTTTGATTTGTATTTGTCTAATGGCCAAAAGTACTGAACATTTTTAAAGGTATCAAATGGCCACTTTTACTTCGAGAAGTGTCTATTCATTTTAATTGCCCATTTTTTGATTTTCTTTAATTTTAGGATCTAATTTTTTGAGTTAATACTATATATTCTAGATATTAGTCTTCTGTTCTAGGAGTAGTTGGTAAAACTTTTTCCCATTCTGTAGGTTTAGCATTTGTAATAATGACTTCCCTCAACAAATGTTAGCCAAGGGTCTGTTATGTTCCAGGCAGTGTTCCATGCTCTGGTAGTATAGCTACGAACAGAGTTCTTCATGGGCTTTTGGTTCTACTTGCAGATAAGGGTGGGACAAGAGTAAAATAATTAGTTCAACAGTGAAAAATATATATAAGCTAATTGGTAAATCAGTGGTAAAGAGAAATAGAGCATGCAGGGGGATTTATGAGGCTGTGTTACAGTTCAAAATATGAAGTGTCTCGGAAGGTCTATAGATTCTGGTAGTTACTTCTAAAGGGTACGTCAGTGTGTGTCACAGATAAGGGTAGGGAGGAGGCATACTTTTCATTAGTAACCTTTTTTTTTTTTTTTTTCATTAGTAACCTTTTGTACTTGTTGAATTTTTAAATGTAATTATAAGAAATTTTATTGAAAGATTAGACTACTGTGATTTTAGGGGTGAGGGGATAGGGAGCTGTTCCACTTTCTGCGATCCATCTGGTCCTTTCACATGACCAGGGTCTTCCCATGAAAAACAAACAATAAGAGGTTCTATAATTGTATTTTTCTGTAATATGTTAAGGAAAAGGACTTCCTCAGAAATAAGAGAGATTTAAATAGCAAAAAGGGTGGAAAATAAAAAAAAACATCATAAAATCTCCCTGGTGGAACCCTTTGCTGTTACTTTAGATCATTAACAAGATTGCTTATCTTTCTAATAACCAACTCCCAGTGGATTTCAGTTAAGCCTTTTAGAGAAGCCTCAACCTTTTGAATAGAAGTAGTGAGGCTGAGTGAAAGTTTGATGCACACTGCCATTTGCTGGGTTACCTGCATATCTATTACCTGCATGTGAGATACCAGTTCAGGTTTACTGGAGGTTTCTGCCACAAAAGCCAGAAGGATTTGTAGGTCCTCAGTTTAGGTACTGGAAGAACCTACTAGTTGAGGCCTTTAATATAATTGTGAAAGATAAAAGTAATTTAATTGCTTACCTGGATCTTTGATTATATATATATCAGATCAATTAATTACCTTACTTGTAACTATTGAGGGTTAATCTTGAGTATTGCTTGTTGAATATCTCTTGATAAATATTTGTGAATTTAGCCTTTATATTTGTAAATTTAGACAGGAATAATGCCTGCCAAAGATAAAGATCTTTATTAGACCTTTCTAGTCTTTGTCTGGTGCATCTGTGTCTTTATGTCTAGTAGCTATGATCTTGAGAGATCTCAATTATTTAACATTTTGTAGATATTCTTTTACATTATGTTATTTGGAAGTAGTTTCATAAATGGTTTAAATAATTTCACAATAGTGTGCAGAGTTGGAAAGGTGGCAGAGCATATCAAGATCTATCTGTGACAATTTAGGTTGAATTTTTTGTGATTCTGAAAAGTGTTTGATTTTAAAAAATTAGTTTGCTCAATCTTCAAGATTTTTTTTTTGAGGGTCTTTTTGAGCCAGAGTTTCACTATGCAGTTCAGGCTGGCCTTGAACTCACTTTGTAGCCAATGTAAGATCATGCCCAGCTTCCAAAATTTTAGTGGGTATTATTTGTATAATGGGAATTTTTAAGCCTAGAAAGCTGTTAGGTTATGGATTATTTATTCATTGAATAGAGCTATATCAGAATTGGCTGTGTAGTTGAAAACCCCATAATTTTAAGTGTAAATATTTAAGCTTTCAAGTTCAATAACAAATTAAAATATTAGAATATTTGATTTTTTGTTTGAAGCATGAAATATTCTCATGCTTTCATATTAGTGAAGTTTTCAAAGATTGATGAGAACTATTAGTTTAATACTAATGTAGTGATCTAGATTTTACAGTTATTTTCTGTGAAGTTTGTCATTCAATGTCTGATCATCCATTTTCTAAGTTTTATAAATTACTTTGAAATCCTTACCCCGGTATATATTACTATCGTTTCTTGATAGGTTTTACTTACTTTCAACTAGTAAGGTAAAGTAGACTTGAGATGAGGCAATATTCATTAGTAACTATTGTCATTAGTAATTACGGTTCTTATGTAGGAAGGATAAGAAGTTTTATAATTGAGAATTGTAAGTCAGTGGTGGACTATTCTGTTCTGATTTAAGGCAGGGTCTCACTCTGTAGTGCGGGCTGGCCTTGAGCTCCTTACATACCCCAGGCTGGCCCAGAGCCTCCTGTCTTACTGGGCCTTCTTAGTGCTGGAATTACAGGCTTGTCTCACCGCGCCTGGCTGGAATATTCTAATAGCATGAATTAATCATAAGTAGGTAGAATTGATGAAAAACTACTAAAGCTTGGAGTTCATCAAAATAGGCTGCTTTTTAAGAAGTATTTTCTTTAACTAAATTGGAATCTGGTGTGTACCTCACAAATTGCTAGCTGCTGTTACCAAACAATAGTCCCTTTGTGAAGTGTGAAGTTTTTGTTTTGTGGATGTTCCCATAGGGCCATATAAGGAAATTCTGAAATAAAGGACCAGATTAACTTTAAAAAAAAACCTACTTTGCCTCGTTGGAAGGGAATAAACAGTTACAGCCCTCAGTTTTTGCTTTTCTGGAATATGCGAAATTTCAGCTTGGAGCAAATTCTTCAGCAGAGCAATAAACCTTTGAAAATTGCTTTATAATGGAAATGCTGACAGACCATTAACTATAGTGGTGCAAATGCACTTCTCTGACATACATAAGGTTGTCTCAGGTTGCTAAATGGAGTAAGCCCTGTTGGCCAGTGTACATCCTGTGGAACCCTGTATGGATGTACACAGTTTGTCATGTTACACCACCGAATTATTAATGGGGAAGCTCAAACATAGCACCTTTGACATTCAGGAGAAGTACCATTTTAGAAGGAAAGAGTAGTTTCGGCTCTGCTGGTGCTGCTGATAGCTCATTTTATATTTTCCACACTGGAAAAGGCTCAGGGTAAATTTAGCATGATACATTTAATCACCATTCCAATTACAGTGCCACTGAAGCAGATCAATGTTTTCTTAGTACCAATTCATTGGAACTTCTAGGTCATAAAATATCATTATATTAGGCATATTGGAAAGTCTCAGCCCAATGGAAATGTGGATTCTGGGATTTTCCAATTGCTTTGAAATAGTAACAGAAGTTGCTTGGATGTACATTTTTCCTATGTGAAATAAAAACTTGGAATTTAAAGGAATTGATATGACAAAATGAGAATCCTGTAATGCCCCAGGGAAGGGTGAAGCAGAACATCTACAAGTTAAATAAGGAAAATATTGAAAAGGGATGAATACTTCCACAGGGGCCTATTTAATAACTGATTTCCCTGTGATGATAAGTGTTGCAAGAATATGTCTTACTTTGGGCTTGTATTCATAGAACCTAGCACAGTGCCTGGCACAAAATGTGGGAATATGTAAATATTTGTTAGATTTACTTACGCTTCTTTATTGGAAAACTGTTTGAGGCTGGATTGTCAGGTACCATGCTAGATTTGTAAAGTTTGTAATATGTGTGTATTTATATCCCATGTAATATAATCATACATGAGCAGCTGTCATTAATCCATAAAAGATTTCTGGAAGGTAATATAGATACATTTTGACATTCTGAGTATCATGAATTAACACAAAGACTGAAGTATATTTTGGCTAGAATCCTGTCCTCTGAAATACGTGTATGGTGAAAAGATCTGGTAGAAGTCCTGTGCTTTTATACTTAAAATTCAGCGCTAATTGGACTGAATTTAACTGTTCTCTTTGATTCAGCATTTTTCTTTACTGTCTAGTGTCAGTTTTCGAATGTGACTGCCCACTTGGGCCATAAGGAAAATGTAAGCAGGATATGGTGGCATATGACTGTACAATACATAGGAACATACCCCTTTAACTATCATAAACTATTGAGTGTTTAGTACAATCACAGTATTCGGCAACCATTACCACTGTTTCATTCTGTAGCATTCTCATCACCTCGTGAAGAAAATCCATTCCTGTTCAGCAGTCACTCCCTATTTCTCCCTCTCCTTCTCTACTTGGAGCTGCTAATCTGCCTTTTGTCTTACAGGTGTACTGTATGTGTTCTGTGTATTTCATACGTATGACTATTTTCACTTTGCATAATGCTTTCAAGGTTCCTCTGTGTGGTAGTTGGTATCACTACTGCATTACTTTTTATCTAAATAATATTCTGTTGTATTGATGTACTGGATTTATTTACCCACTGCACAGTTGATGCCATTTGGATTTTTTCCACCTTTACAGGCTGTGTGTGAGTAGTGCTGCTACAAACATACATGTGCAAGTTTTTGTTAGAACACTTGCTTTCCATTCTGTTTGATTGAATACCTAGTAGTAGCATTACTGAACCGTGTGGTAGTTCAGTGTTTTAACTTGTGGAGCAGCTGCCAAACTACTTTGCATAGTGGCTGCACCATTTCACATCCCACCAATTTATGAGGGTTCTGATTTCTTTACACTCTGACTCTGATTAACAGTTGTTTTCTGTTTGTTGTTTTTTATTATAGTCACCCTGTTATCCTGTTATCTTGCCAAGCAGGCGCTTGTGTCACTGAGCTATCTTCCCTGCTCCCTGATGTATATCTTGCTATGTTTTCTTATTTGCATTTTGTTGATGACTGATGATATCAGGCATTTTTCATGTACTTTTTTTGGCCAAGGGGTTATGATGTTTAAATTAAAAATTTATTATAGTAAAACCTCATACTCTGCTTTGCTTTGAACCCACTTACCCCTTTTTCTTGTCATTTTCTGAAGTAGTTCTGGAAGTTCTCTTTGTGTCTTTACGAGATGTAATTAAAAATGTTGTAGGCTCATGAAAAAACTACGGTGTTTCTTCATCCTTCACTGGACCTGGCATCAGGGAACTTCTGGCTCTTCCCCCAAAGTCAAAATGTCCATGAAACGTAATTGTTTTGAATCATTCAGGACGTTGGTGCAGCTAATGGTGCAACTAAAGACACTCAAAGAACTGCTTCAGCAAGTGGCAACGCTGGGCATGGTGGCACACGCAGACATAATCTCAGCACTCTGGGAGGCTGAGTAAAAGCCCTGTGCGGGCAATTTAGCAAGAGCCTGTCTCCAAAAAAACACAAACAAAAATGAAATTGAGGGACAATGATGGGGTAAGTGTGTTTGAAACTAGGGGAGGAGGAGCATTTTTCATAGTGGTATTTTGAATTAATGGTAATACATCTTTTGCTGTAATAAATTTAATAATGTAATAACGGTAATATATCTTATAATAACGGTAATACATCTTTTGCTATAATAAATTTAAAAAAATTTAAACATTCAATGCAGTTTTTTAATCATACCATGTAAATCTTCATAGGAAAGCAGTGCTTATTTTTTTGTCCATTATTTAATTGGGTTGTTTTGTTGAAGGCACAGACTTTTGGTTATAAAAATTTGTATGTTATGTGAGGGCCTTAATTTGGGAATATAAAAATGAAGAATTCTAGTCCAGTCTTTCAAAGCCCAAATTTTATTGACTATTTAACTGTTACCTATTTTTGTAGAAACATAACTCACTTTAATTTTATAGGTATGTCTGATGTCTGTCTCCCTGTCTCCAATCTGTACTAGCAGATAATTATTTCTTTGCAAAATTATCATTGTTTTATACTGATTGTTTTTTAGGTCATGGATGGATGGCTCCTGTCCAACTTTTTTGTTATCAGCTTTATTGAGGTCTAATTTGCATACCATAAAACTCATCCATTATAACAGTATAGTTGATTGAATTTTAGTAAATTTATAGAGTTGTATTATGATAATTGAATTTCAGAAATTTTCATCATCCTGAAAAGTTTTCTCAGGCTTGTTGGCAGGCATTGCCTGTTCCTATCCCTGGGTGACCATAAGTCTGCTTTGTTCATATTGATTTACCCTTCCAGAATCTTGCATGTAAGTGGAACAGTAATGTGATACAGTTTTTGTGACTGGCTTCTTTCACTGAGCACAGTGTTTTGAGGTCCATTCATGTTGTGTGTAGCATGTACCTGTACCATGTTCCTTTTTATTGCTGAGCTACAGTACACTGTTCTGTGGAAAATACATTTCATTTTTGTATTCACCAGTTGATGGACATTTGGATTGTTTCTAGTTTTTGGCTTTTGTGCAAAACAAACATTCAACATTTGTGCATAACAGGTGCAAACTTGTGTATATGCATCTTTTTCTAACTCTTTATTTGAAAAATCTCAGCTCTGCAGAAAGGTTGAGATAAATTAGTATAATGAACTCCTGGATACTCCTTACCTAGACTCAGTGGTTAACTTTTGCCACACAAGCTTTCTCTTATGAAATAAATTTAGTCTTTTTAGAACTGTTTATTGTCCATAGTGTCTTACCTTTTTCTCTTTTTTTTTCTTTCTCCTTTTGAGACAGGGTCTTGCTATACAGTTCAGGCTGGCCTTGAGCTCCTTTTGTATCCCAGGCTGGTCTTGAACTCACAACAGTCCTCCTGCCTCAGCCTCCTGAGTGCGGGTGGAATTGTTTCAGCATTGAATTTACTAAGAATGAAAATTCTCATACATAACCACAGTGTCATACTTAGAAAATTAGCCATAATTTCATAATGTTCTTTTTTTCTAGACTATATTTTACCCAGTTATCTCAAAAAGTCATATTAATCCCTCCATGATCTAGAAATCATTTATGGATTGTATTTGGTTGTTAGTCTCTTCAATTTATACTAGTTTCCTGCCTCTTTTTGTTTGTTCTGCCAGTGAGATTTCAAAGAGTATAGTTCACTTGCCCTGTTTTAGGTTTGCTGCATTGCTTTCTCATGCTTTAAGTTAAATGTTTTTGGCAAGAATATTTAGGATTAAGATGTGGTTATAATTTTATATGCACAAGTAATTAAGTGAAAAGTGAATTAAAACATGGAATCATAAAAATGTCAGTGCTGTTTTTTAGTTTAAAACATGTAGATTGCATCAGGATGAACGTAATGTGTCAGGTTTTCCCTTTCCTTGTATAGAAATGTTTAATGAAAGTGCCACAATCTAAAAGTGCAACTTTTGTTTTGTATCTGCTAAGTGCTTTGTGGGATGACTCTTGAGACCATATGGTATGTTATTCTTCAGTAACCTTTACCTAATGGTCTCAGTGTTCATTGCTTGGAATACTGCATTAAAGACTGCATAAAGTACTTAAAAAAGAACTTTTTAAATTGTGCAGTCGAAAAGACATTTTGCATTGTCTTTAGGTTTCTATGCTTGGGTAAACATACCTCAGTCATCTTGACTTCATACACTATAGTTTGTACTTGTTTCAGAGAGGTATTTACTTCTGAATATATTGTGGTAGTAAGTGGGAATGTGGAGACAGATTTTGTTTTAGAAGCTGCTTTTGATTATAAAATGGTACTTGATTGCAGGTCAGCACTCAGTAAAATGGTAGATAAATTAATAAACCCACTGAAAGGAAAATTCTGCCCAGTTGTGAACAATCTCATGTATTACCCACTTCCTCCCCCAAACGAGATGTTTTGCTTAGTGTTAAGAATTTCATTTTCATTTGCTTTTTCAGGTTTTAGAGGCTTTGATAAAGTGGCCTGTTGTTTTTGCTCTGCATTTCTTAAATTTCTCATACTATGGTGGTGACTAATAATGAGTATAATCTCAGAATGTTACATCTTTTTTTACCCTATTTCTTTATTTTATGAAAAAATAAAGTTTTCCCAACCGAATAAGGGAATAATATAATAATAATAAAGGAATAATAATAATAATAATAGTTATAATTACACTGTTGTATTGTTATTTTCAAATTACTTTGTGGAAGACATAAACCAAACCCATTCTTACAAAAAGAAGCAATAATACAAACTTTCTTCTTCAGTGAAATAAGATAAACTGTAAATATAAATGAAACAAGTTAACGTATATAGTAATGCTTTTAAAACAATAGAATATATAGTTTGGAAAAGTATTTGAATTTTTCTGTTTCCTATTTCACTCTTTATTTGTATGTGTTGTGTTTCTCATATAAGAGAAACCATGTGATATTTGAGCTTGTGTCTGTTACTTCACTTAACATTATGTTCTCAATTTGTATCCATTAGAATATTACATCTAAACCTATAAATACTTCCCTTTCTTTTCCTGGGAAATGAGAATATGGAATGTTAGTAATATCAGTAATTAACGTAAAGCTATTTGCACCTTCATTGTGGTTTGTGACTGGCTTGTCCCAGTACACGGGAAATATGTCCCAGAAGTTGCTTATTCCAATTGGTGAGACTGACCGGTGAGGGAAAAAAATTGGTAAAACACGGAATTTTCAAAATAATGTGGAAACTTTAAAACATAAATGTACATACTAAGTATTTTTAAAGACATGACCCTGGACTTTTTCTCACATGTCAATGCCAGCTGATTTGACAGCTATATGCTTATTTCTAAGTCATACAAATAATACATCATCTGTGATGGGTTGGCCATAGTAGGAATATACTCCATGCCCCCTTTCTGCTCTTCTCTTATCCCATTTCCCCTCCTTCCCCTTCCTCTTCTTTTATTTACCCCTGCCCCTTTCTCTTCCCAATATCTTTTAATGTATTCAAAGTACTCAACATGGATTTCATAGAAATAATTCTTTTTGCACTTACTGATTTAGTCATAACTGAACAATATAATTACAGTAACAAGTAGAACAGGCATAATTATAAGGTATAGACATGTCTAGGAACAAAAGCCAAGTGGCTTTAGAGACAATGGGCTCAACTGGTGGGAGTGGAAAGGAGCCTGCCTGTTGGAAACTACTTTTGCTGCTGAGAGATCATTTGCCAATCTGTGGCTTCGTCAGTCTGTTCCTGGTGTCCTCAAGTGCAGAAGTTAATGTAGCCAGTTGAGTGCAGTCTTGTCAAGAAAAATCTCTGTTGTGTTCTTTTGAAAGATAATGAAGTTGCATACTCACCATTTTAAGGTACCCAGTATAGTTTGTTATGGGTCTATTTTCTGCCAGAATACAGCCTTTCATTGTGTTTTTCTCATGATAGTTTAGGTAGTGTGTTTGTGCGAAGTGACAAGTTGTATGAAAGTAGACTGGCTTAGGAGTATCAGAACCCTCTTAGAGTAATTAGTCATCACCCATCACCAGACCTCAACTTTGGGGAAGAGGACTCTGCATTCAAGTTGAATGCTGTCAGATGGATCTTGAGCCAAGTGCTTTCCATACTATTTCTACAGAGTCTTAGATGCTGGCAGTAATTCTATTTGTTAAATTTATAAATGGCATCAATAGAAAACTGATTTGAAGTTCAGAATACCTCATAGTTCAGAAAGTTGTTGACTATACATAGTAAGGCATTCACCAGGATCAGGGCAAGGTACTCTTAAGGAAAGTAAATACTGTACCTGCAGAACTCAGTATGGGAATAAAGTAGAATTTACACCAAATAATAGTAAAAAAACAACCCCAAAGTGCCAAGAAAACCATTTAAATAAAATTCAGTGATGGCCTTTGTATTTGAAATCATGCAAATGATTCTGTAAATGATTCCAATGTCGCATTGGAACATTGGAATGGTACTTACAGAAATCATAGAGCCATCCATTTCCCATACTTGGTATTAGACCTTTATAGTGTAAGCACATGATAATTTCAGAAAAATGTCCCAGAGTGAAGAAACTATTTGAAAAACTAGGAAATAGGCTATAAAAAAATAAATCGTGGCTACTTAGCCTAAGAATAACAAAGGAGAATTTAATTATTTCTCTTTACAGATTATAGGTGATTAATATAAAATCATTGTGTAATTACAGATTCAGAGAATGTTAGAGGTCACTGATCTGTTTTTTTTTTTTTTTTTTTTTAGAGGTCACTGATCTGAATAATTTTGGTGAGAAAATCCATGCCTAGGGTGACACATTATAATCCAGGCCATTGCTCTTACTACTAACCTAGCACCAGCTTATGTTTTTTGATGACAAACTTGTAAGATTTGCAACAGTAGGAGGGATACCAGTGGGCCAGAAATTTAATGTTAGCAAGCAGTAAACTTAAATACAGAAAGAAGCAGTGGAATCTGATTTTGAAATAGAATGGCAGAAGAGATTTATTCTTAAGTTAAATGCTAATCTTTTTCTGCTGGAAGTTATAACAGCTTAGGATGATGACATAGAGAATTTTCTTTTGCAAACTTTAGTCAGTCTTGTATTTTAGTGAATGATTAAAGCAGTCAGGAAATTGAAAATTTGAACTTTGAATTTGATTTATTGGGCAGAGAATAAGGAAAGCAGTGTTTCTTTTGCTTTTACATTTGAGCTTTGCTCCATGTAGCTTCAGGGTGGGAACAATACCTTCCCAACCCTTTCCCAGTATCCCTGAGAATGTTCTAGTTGACTGATGCAATGTATGAAATGTTTGGAATTTGAGCAAATGGAAGGTACCCTTGAAGTATAAATGACATTTAAAAAATGTCAGTGACATTGCCTGTACGTTGAAGTTTTCCTTGTGTTTGTACACTGCTAACGCTACTTTCTCTTCCATATATTTACTAGGTGTTCTGTTAGTCCTTGTATCTTACTTGAATGACATGAAAATGTTGCATCATGTAAATGTGTTTTGACTTGAATGTTAGGAGCTGTTTAAAAGTACCTTGTGTTTTTCTTTTTCCCAGTCATGCCCTTGCTATTCTGTTTAACCTTTTAGTTTGAACCCTTGTATCTCTATCATCTTCTAGGTTTATGTCTCATTTTTCTGACAAAGCTTTACTTTTATCTTTCTTTAAAATTATCCTGTCTTTGATCTGATTTTCCGTAAATATGGATAAGTGAGTGCCTCTGCTTCAAAGTCTGAGTTATCTTAATGATAGTAGATAAATGCATACTTCACCAGGATGAAGCAAGAATATTTGCTACTTGGATAGGGCAAATGCATATACAATTCTTGAACAGTTTTTATATGGTTGCAAAGATGGAAAATGCAAAGCTCAGTAGTTTGCTGTAGAAGTGGTTCTTTAGTTCATCCATTGTAAAATTTCCATGTGTATTTAAGTGTTTTGACTTTTATTTGGGAAAAGGCACTCTCAGCTCTATGAATGAGTGGTGCCTCCTCATGCATCTTGCGGAAGGAGCATGAGTAGCCAGAAGAAAAGTAAAGCCAAGGGATACTTGACTATTACTTCTGTTAAAGTTTTTGTTCTCAGTTTAATTCTGAGATTTTCACTTTTATACTGAGTGGGAAATCTTGTGTGTATCTGCTTTCTTAGCAACACAAAGAATGCCTTTTTAAGTAGCATTCTAATACAGTGTAGCATTTTTTTGAGGTTATTTTTGTACCCAAAGTACTCATGAACCTAGGCATGATGGTACACACCTATAATCCCAACTTCTCAGAAGTCTGAGGTAGGAGGATAGAAAGTTTAAGGCCAGCCTGGGGAAATTTCACGACTGTTTTAAAGGTTAAAAAAAAAAAAAGCTGGACTATAGCTCAGTGATAGAATACTTGTCTAGCATGTGAGAGGCCCTGGGTTCAACCCCAGCATTGCAAAAAAGAAAGGTAGGTACTTATTTGAGCTATAATTTATATATAGTGAAACCTTAAATGTGTTACTTAATTTTGACAAAGGTGTATACACATGTAATAACCTAGATCAGAGTATAGAACATTTTTATTCCAGAAAGTGCCCTCCATTGATACGCAATAGACTTCTGACAAAATATGTTTGTGAGAGAAGATAAGTTTAAACCAAGCGATTACAACAAACAAGTTAACTTGTATATGAATTCTTTAGGTAGCTGAAGAGGAGTGAATTTGTTATTTTCTCTACTATAAAAGTGAATTCTGCTGAACATTATTTTTGCCTTTATGTAGGGTCTGAATTTCCTAAAGTATACATTTGCATATGAAGAAATCCAGGTATAAGGCAATTATCTATTTTGTCTATAAGTAACAAGTATTTTGATTGTGTTGGATACAGACACTTTTAGAGGTGTGGATGAAATAGTTTAGTTCTATCAACAAGTAGCTCATACACAGGTATTACACATGTATTTCACGTGTAAATTCACATGCAATTGTTAAAAAATCTTGTGTTTTTTACCTAGTTTACCCCATTGGTAATAGCATATACATATTTAAGATCACAGATTATACAAAATTATATATATTTGTATATATTCATAAATTTTAAATTAATATTGTGAGATTTAAAAATTTTTCTGTACAGGTACAAGTTTTGAATATTTAATAAAACCATTTTTAAAGTTGTTGTGTATGGTTTTTCAGAGGATATATTCATTTCTTCAACTTGCAATTTGAGATAAAGCATAGGTGTTACATCTATAAAATTTATAAATGTTACTGTCATTGAAAAAATCTACAAGTGTTGGTATCACTAAAATTTTAACCCCAAGGCATACGTAGCCATTCATACAGTATTAGAGTTGCCATCGTTCTGATGTCATTTATGGTTTTCCAGACATTACAAAATGTTTTATTATATTGTTTTCTGGATGATTTTTAGCAGTTGTCTTTGATGGCAACCACTTGTAATTGTAAGATCACTCTTCAGAAATAAGAGTTAAGTCCATGTTTAAAACTTGTATCCTTCCCTGTAAGATTTGTTTGGTATAACAGCCTTGACAAAACATCCAACTCTGCAGTTGCCATTGCTTGATGTCCTTTCCAGACATCATCTAACTTTACCTATAGACGCTGGGATGATTATAGGAGTGGAGGCGTTACAGTTTGTTTTCTAGTCTCGACCTAGTGATAACTTCACTGTTGCAGCCCTTTCACAGGTGCTGCTGGATGGATGCGCCTTGGACTATGATTCCACTGACTTGTTCTTTCTTTTCTGAAATCCTGAATGCCGTTTTCCTGGGCATTACTACATGCATCCAGTTCTCTTGCAGCTTTTTAAAAAATCTTTTTTTACCTTGGGATTGTTTGTATTTAGTGTAAATACAAATAAGCCCATTTGCTGAGCTGTGAGTGCTGTGCCTGCCTTGGAATTAAGAATTTAATTGTAAATTTTTTTTTGGAGACAGTGTCTCACTGTGTAGCCCAGGCTGGCCTCGAACTTGCAGCAATTGTCCTGTCTTGGCCTCCTGAGTGCTGGGATTATAGGTGTGTGCCACCACACCCAGCTTTGTAAAACAATTTCTGATAATTTTAGGGAAGAAAGTTGTCTTTTTTGGGCATAAAAATGGGTTAAGACAGTTGGAACCACTGCATATATATGGTGTCACTCAGTTGTTCTTATGTGAAAATTAATTTGACGTTTTCATGTTTTTCCTCCAGAGAAAAAAATCTACTTTCCTGCAGAGACTTTCACATGCTTCAGATTTTATTTTTCTTCTTTCAACTATATTTATGGTTGTGCCTCATATTTATTATAATTGTTAGATGGTTCTGCACAAAGCTGTCTGTGTGCAGGGCCTCAGATGTTGTGACTTGTTTTATAGTTCTATCTTCTAGTGCAAAGACTGAGAACACACAAAACCAGCAACAGTCACTATGTTCTGCTCTTGAATTTGGGTATAAAATGTTAAAACAATGCTAATTACAGTTCCTCATCTGGCATCCAAATTTTTACATTCAAATCACATTTTAAAATAAATAAGCAACATTTTAGAAACTAATCCCTATCTTTTTCTTTGAAATAGTCTCTTAAAAAGAAAACTCTGAAGACATCATCTGAAATGATTTAGAGTGGTGCATAATGGTTCTGACAAGCCGGTTGTGCTGTTGGAAGTCGTCTTTGCCATTGCCAGCTAGGGTGCCATCTATGTGAGCTGACCTTTGTCTTGTTTGCCTGGGTTGAGCAGTTAAGATTTAGTAGAGCTGTTTACTGCTTCTCAGCTATTCTAGGTATTTAGACTTTCTAACTTTTAAAGGTAATAGCTGGCAGGTAGATAATTACTAGTCTTTAATCATCTAACTTTACCTATAGATGCTGGGATGATTGTAGGAGTGGAGGCGTTACAGTTTGTTTCTAGTCTCCTTTCTTCTGTTCTGGTACCCTCTTGCTTTCCTTCCATCTAGTCAGTTGTTTTTCTCAGAATAAGTTTTAAAGAAAACCATTCAGACACAGATTTATGACCAAAGGTCTACGTCCAAAAATGCTCAGTATAGCAATATTTATAATAGAAAAATACATGGGAAAAATTCAGGAGTTGAGTGCAACTAAGCTATTAGTATATAGTAGGTTATTTATATTTATATTTTCTAGTATATAATGGATTATTATAGAACAACAGTGTTTGAAGCATAATGATGTGAGAAATATTGTGTAAATGTAAAATGAAATCTTTTTATTATGTGTTTCCTTATAAAAGTTTGGATATTTGTAAAAGAAAATGGATGTATGTGGCATGAAGCATAATAAAATGAATACCTGTGAACATACTGTACAATTTACCAGTATGGCTAAAATAAGTTCTGTATTACTCATACGTATCTACAAGAATGAGGAGTATTTCAAAATGTTAACAATTTTTATTTGGGGATGAAGAATTTTAAGTGATCCCTAGGTATTTTTTACCTGCTTGTATTTTTGCCCCCTGACTTCTGATTAAGGGGTTGTCTTGGTTACTTTTTTCTCGTTGCTGAGACAAAATACCCAACACCCAAAATGAAGAAAGGAAAGGTTTATTTAGCTTACAATTTGTGGAGGTTTCAGCCCATACTTGGCTGCTTAGAGGCAGAGTGGCTCATGGCAGAGGGCAAACTGTTCAGGGCAGCAGAGCACACAGCAAAAACCACAAGAGCAAAAGGGAGGAATGGCAGGGCAGCAGCCCCTTTCCTTCCCTTACCTTGTAAACAGCCTACCCCCACCCAGGGAGGCGTGTACCTCTCACACAGTCTTCATGCTCTCCTCTTCCACAGGCTCAGGATGTGTACAAAGTAAGCACCCTGGCTTCCTGCTGAGTCACTCAGCCAAACCTCTAGACTCCCCAAGTTGACACAATGTATCAACCATAGCAGGGCTATTTGCAAAACCAAGTAGCAGAAATGTTATCAAAAGGTGGAACATTTAAACTGGTTTTTAACTCCCATCTCATTAGAAAGAAACTTCTTAAAGTGCCTGCCATCTGCTGTTTGCTCAGTAACAGATCATGGCCAGATACATAGGATGGTGTAAGCAAAACACTGTGACAGAGCACCGGAGATTAGTCTTAGGAGTTGTGGTTTCCTTGTCATCCAGGTGGTATAGGAATGACATCTATAACATGCATTTTAAAAACCTTTGTTCATAGTTCCTGACTCTTAAGAAGGAATTCATTTCTTCATGTATCAAATGTGTGTTGGGTACCTGTTAAAGGCCAAACAAGAGTGAGCAAGAGGGTTGTTGTTTCTTGGTACTTACTTTTTAATGGTCAAAGATAGTCACTATGAAAATAGGCAAGTGGGGACATATCAGAGAGAGGTGTGTTAGGAGACTATAGAAGTGGGACTGATGTAAATTGAGTGGCCAGGGTCAGAGGAAGGCTACTAGGGAGGTTTTTGAAGTAGGACCCGAGTGACAAGAGACTACCTTAACAATAATTGGAGATAACGGAAGCAGCATGGGCAAAAACTCCACAGCACATTCTGGGAACAGGGAAAAGCCCAGCGTGAGTGAAATGTGGAGTCAGAGGGGCAAAATGGGTAAGAGCGGAAAGGGGCGGTACGCAGAATTGGGTCATAAGGGACTTTCAGACTTCAGTAAAGCTAGAATTTTATACTAAATTCAGAAGGAAATTGTAGGATGGCATTAAACAAAAAGCTTGCACATTCTAACCTTTTTAAAAGGTTACTTTGACCACTGTTGGAAAATCATTGTAAGGGAGTGAAGAAACCAGTAAAAAGTCATTTACAGTGCCCTAGGGGAGAGGTAGTGGTGGCCAGAGGAGAAGCATTGAGGCAGGAGAGAGTTATAGTACATAGATTTGAGGTCTGTTTGCAAGTAAGAGCCAGTTGATCTTGCTGAGTGTTACATACAGGAAACTGCAGGAGAGGGGAATCAAGGATGTCCTTTAAAGGACTTTGATTTGAACGCCTGGGAAGAAGGTGTTTGCGTTTGTAAATATGGGCAAGATGTTTCAGGCAACTTGGGAAAGGGTGATAGAGCATTATGATTTTGAAGTACTGTGAACTGTGGGTTGAGGTCCAGTAGGCGCTTGGGAACAAGGTGAAGAGGCTTAGGATTGAAGGTAAACATTTGTAGGTCATTAATGTGTAGACACAGTATTTAAAGCCATGAAACTGCATGAGATTGCTAAGTGAGAAGTAGAGTTTATGAGGATTGAGTCCTGGGACCGCCTGGTAAAGGTCTTGGCAGTCAACGAGGACCTTGCAAAGTGGTTGAAAGGGAAGAGTTAGTTGACAGGAAGATCAGGGAGGGGGAAGGTAGACTTGATCTAGGACTTGAGAGACAAAAAGGTAGAGATGGTGTTTCAGAAGGAAGGGCAGGTATGGCAGAGTGGGGCTGAGAAGTAAGATGAGATCAGCAATTTGGTGGCTTAAAATAACAAATTTATTTTGTCAAAGTTCTAGAGGCTAGAAGTCCAGAATCCCATTTTTTCTGTGCATGTTGCGCACAGAGACAACTGTATCACTTGTCCCAGGACTTTGCGGGTCCATCAGACTGCTTGTGTGTAGGTAGGCAGGTTCACTGCTCAACATGAGAAAGGAGCAAAGTTCACAGAAGTCTCTGCCTATTCCATTGCTTTCAGTGTTGACCTATGTTGTCCAAGTAGCCATAGTTTAGCAGGAGCTGTTATTCTATAGCCAAGCATCTGGCTTATTTCAGATTTAAAACATGTTTTGATTAATGATACCAGTTGCAGTACATCAGTTTGTTGATAACTATATTGATAGCTATGTTGCTGAAAATTTTCTACTCACAATGTGGAGTGTATGTCATTTAGGTAATACATGGGTGTGGTGCGCACTTTATATAATACACTGTGTGAAGAGAGAGCTGCTCTCTTGTTCCGTGCAGGCTTTCTGTGATCCCTACTGGATGCGAAGAGAAGCGGAGGGGCGGTACCACACTCACCTCTGGCTTTGGGAATCCTACATGGATGGGAGCTAATAAACATGCCAGGAAGGCACCTGCTTGTTTGGTGGGGATTCTGAGCTACCAGAGGATTTCCTTAAGCCTGAATTTGTTGAGTTGGAACTGAAATGATGAGGAGTCTAGGAGTGTGTGTGAGTGTAGAGGAAAGGGCAGGGGTGCAGCACCAGCAGAGAGGCTTTGCTTTTCTGGAGGACTGACTTCATTATTGTAGCCCAGATCTTCAATCTCGAGACCGTTCTTGCAGACTACCAGGTGCTGATTTGGGATTGTTGTGTGCCCTGTAGCTTCTGTATTGGGGCACAGGCCTTTGGCAGAGTGAAAAGAACACAGGCTTTTGCATTAGATCAAGTTTGTTCATTTACCATTTCTGCAATTTTTGGCAAATACTGTAAGTTGGTACCACCAGTTGGGATCTGTGTTTCTTCATTGTTAAAACGAGGTTGAAGGCAGCTGGTACGATGTCTGCTACATAGTGGACATGTAGTAAGTGTTATTTGACAGTATTAACACATCTCGTTTACTTATTTTTATTCATTGTTACTTGATTTTATTCGTTGCCCTTGCTATGTCCAGTGTAAGCAGAGTTCTGAAGGAATACACACTTATTGACATAGCAGCACCTTTAAGAAAGAGAAACAGATTACCTTCCTACTTCCTTGCCCCTCACTTTGTGACAGTTACTGTTAGGTCTTGGACTCTAGAATGTTGGAAAGTTGGAAAATAATTATAGTCATAGGGAAATACTTCACAAGAGAGGCTTTCTTTAATAGTAAGTTTTAATAAAAAGAGAAAAGAAGAAACCTGTTTTTTTCTACTTGTAGTGGCAGCTTTGGTCACAGGTGCAGATGCTGGGAGGAATTGCTGAGGAGTGAAGCTACGTCATTGTTAGCTTTCCAGCAGGAGCATCCAGGGGTTTTGGGAGGAGGAGTAATGGTAGATGAGGAGGAGGGGAAAAGCAGGAAGGTGAGTCTGACAGGTCTTCATTAGCTTCCTGTCTTGGAATCCCTGTGCTGCTGTGTTGTGAGCAGGGTGGCAGGGTGGCCTTCGGGGCATTACCTAGAGCGAAGGTCAGGTATTCCTCTACAGTTCCGTTGTGTGACCTTGGGCAAGCTACTCACCTATCAAATGGGGATGAGATTTCCTTCATTCTAAGACCCTTCAACTAAAATCTTGGAAGAAATGGGGGGGGGGGACATTTCTTCATTAAATTATTCATCACTTGTGGGCATTTATAAGGTGTCTTCTGGTTAAGAAATGGTAATGTGATTTTTAAAAAAATGCAGTTTGGAAGAAAGGTAATGTGGTAATACCTACCCTAGGGAGCTTGGGAAGGTTAATGATATAATGTAGGTTAAGTACCCATTCAAGTTAGTATTCAGTGAATTGTAGCTACAGTATTACTAAAAGATGAAAGGAAATGAAAAATAATTTGATTGGGAACATTAAAAGAATTTTAAATAACAAGGTCATAATGTGAGTAGGTTCTGAAACAGGACTACAATGGGAGGAGAGAAAAGGAGGTAAAAGTTCAAATGATACCACGGAGATCAGATAAATACATACATGAGAAAACCTCAGCTCTAAAGACAAAATTTTCATTGTTTTAGATAACTTTATGGCATACGTTTCAGTGTAAATGAGGATGTGGTAGTCATGTGTGTTAAATTGACTTCTGTGCCAACTTCTGGACATGTTACAGTATTTCTGAACTTACTGCTACCTGAGCTATTAATCACATTAAATAGAATAAACCATTAGTTAACCTGTAGGTAGTTAAAAAGAAGCACATGTTGGGTCAACTTAGTGAGATCTATCTTAAAAGAGAGAAAAAAGGGTTTAGGATGTGTGTAGCTCAGTGGTACAATAGTTGGCCTAGCATATGTGAGGCTTTGGGTTCAATCTCTAACATTGACAAAATGAACAACAGAAGTGCTGTATTTTATTTTTGTTGTTTTTTGGGGGTGGGGTGGAGAGGGGTGAACATCTACTCAGGGACTTGTTATGAGTTTATTAGTTCAGTTGTTGGCTGTGAAATTCTTTGCCTAGATTTAAAAATTTTATGTTTTGATTCAAGTGATACGGAAGTTTTAGCTCTTTTTTCTTTCTTTTCTTTTTTTTGTCCCAGGTCCAGCAAGACTATGAATCTCTGTTCCAAATGCTTTGCTGGTAAGTGCAGAAAAGGGTTTAAAAAATACTTTTATTTTTCTTCTTTTGGTTTTTAAGATTACTGAAATTATTTGACTCGATGTGTGCATGAGATTTTAGTTTCTTAGCATTGTCAACCAGTTTCTCGTTAGCAAGGTGCTGTGTTTATTTGCCTAGGGCTGTTAAGATGTAGTAGTTACCCCTGAGTGAAATAGAATTTCATGTGTACATGTACCAAACACACTTTTCTTGGTTTACTATTGTTGGTATACGATGAGATTACAAAAATGAATTTTAGTATTAATTTCTGATCTTAACTTGCATGATTGATGGTGAATGTTGTATTACTGATGTAGGTACAACAGGGAGAGTATTTTCATTGCTGTCAGGAAGAGAATCGCACTGAGGTAGCTCCTTTTAATCATATCCTTTCTTTGTAATCACATAAAGTCTCAAGTCACTTAATCGCTTAGGTTTATCATTTGTGAAGTGAAGGACTGGGCTTGATGTTTACCAAGGGTCTTTTCTAGCCCCAAGTGCTTCTGATGCTGCCCCTCCTTTCCCCACCTTCAGCTCCTCAAAAACTTTGTATCTTTGATTTTATAATGCTAAGTCTTTACTAATCAGGATAAGTTTAACTTTCCTTCTTTATTCATTTTGTCAAAAGTAAACAAATTTAGACACTAAAATGGTAAAGACAGACTTTAATCAGTAAAATCACTGTTGTAGTAGAGACTAGTAGTTTAGTTTGCACAGATGTGGTGGGCATTTTAAAGGGCACAGAAGGGGTAGGGAAGGGTTGAACAGAGGCTCGGGGTGGTCAGAAAAATGGAAAAATTATAGGGATTTGTAAAATACTCTGATCATACCAACTGTGTCTGTTAGCTGACAATTATTGAAGTTGGGATTCTGTTTTCTTACAGAGGATGGGAGAGAGAGATCCTACCTTCCATGATGATTATTACATTTAAAGAATGACCTTCAGGTCCTTAAAAAACATGCCAGAGTTGTAGGGAAAAATACCTGTCTGTCTGTCTGTCTCTCTCATCTATCTATCTATCTATCTATCTATCTATCTATCTATCTATCTATCTCATAGGGACAGAGGAAGGATTTACAGTTATAATCCATTTTTAGTAAATGGTCTAAGATGCTGATTAGGGGCTGTTCTAAGTGTTGACTAGAACCAGTAGTAAATTCTTATGGCAGCTTTGAGCTTTTAAAGATACAGGTCAAGAGGGGGAAGGATCATCCTAGGGATGTAACCTTTAGCTGTCAGAAATTTTAATGTATATGTGGGGGAGAGTGAAGGAAATCATTTGTTGAGTGCCTTTAGTTTTTAAATGTCCAGGTTGAGTCCTAGTCAAGAAAAGGGCTCAGAGTTATTTTGCCTGTAATGAAATATTTTACTAAATGGTGAATATATCTCCCTGCCCTCAGTGACAACCATCTCATTAGTTGCTAGCACATTGTATACAAAACAGTAGTGTTACTTACTAATAATAATGTTAGAATGAGAAATGCCTGTGTCAGACATTTTTATATACGTAGAAGAGGAGCCAGCTTGACTGGATTTGCTAAAGGGTTGCTCACAACTCAGTCAAAATTCTTTGGAGAGGGTATCACTTTTACTTTGTTTTGACATCCTTCTTGAACACTGGTGTGGCTTCTTTTAAAAGATAAAATTACTTTAGATAATTTTGTCACAAATGCGTGGAATGCTTGTTTCTTAGCCTTAAAATTCCTTTGACCTGAAAATTTTTGTGATCCAAGATTTTCTATGCCAGGATCTTCTAGGTTATTTAAAGGAGGTATTCTGGGAGAGCACCAGGAAGTTACTGATTTAGTATTTCAGTTTGTGGTAGCATGGATTTAAAATGCTCCTAAATTTTCTTTTTATGAAAGTATTAGTCTTAGAGAGAAAGATTAATTTTATTATATTTTACTATATTTTCTCTATTTCTGTAATAGTTCTTGTTGCTATTTTTTCAAACTTGCCCTCTCCCTTTTGGATATTGTGTATTTTCCATCTCTCAAATCACAGTTTTTGTAACATGTTTGGAAATCTGGGTATTTCTCAAGGCTGAGTAGTGTGTAAAGACAATTTATTCTGTGAGCAGAAACACCTGTAGTTTGGGTAAGGAATCTTCCACCTTTGGTGATCATAAGTGGGAAAGACAGAAATTTTTAAAGGACTAACTGAAGTAATTATAGCTAGGGACATAGCTCAGCGGCATAGCACCTGCCTGGTAAGTATGAAGTCCTGAGTTCGATTGCCGGTACCAAAAAAAAAAAAAAAACACCCGAAAACAAAACCCCAAAACAAAAATTGAGAGAGTAACTGAAGAAATGTAGAAGTTGAGGGGGGTCAGAGGAGTGTGGTGAGTAGGAAATAAAGTACTCTGTTGATCATTTTGTACTTTTTATAAGACAGTGAGCCTGAAAGTATGTTCCAAGGGTTGAAACATTCTTTGAGTAGTATTTAGGGCAGATGCAGACTTTATATATGCTTAATGTACAAAGTACCAGTTGTTCTTTGGACCTTAGACTTTTGTAGGTGTTTAATTCTTAATAAGTTTTTGTAATTTCTTTTAAAATGGACAGTAATATGTCTGTCATTTATGACTAAGCCAAAACAATTTTGTTGAAAAATCTGAGTAGACAATTTATTTTAAACTGTATATGAGGCTTAAACATACTATTCTATTTAAGACTAACAAGTGTGCTAGCTTCTTTGATTCACATAAAATTGAGTGAATAAGGGAGAGATGGTTATTCATAGTGGATGAAAATTTTTAAAAACAGCTTTTATAGACTAGTTTCTTTAAAAAGAAACATTAAAAATGCATCACTTTATTGATAGGTACATGAGGAGAAGAACTAAAGTGTATGGGTCTTTTGTGAGTTGTTGATTAATTAAAAATGTAGATAAAACATCCCTTACATTATACACTGATAGTGAAATTTTGTTTCCTGATAGTGATTTCAATGTAATTTTTCAAATAACTCTGTATATGTGTATAGCTGATGGGATAAAGTTAGAAGGTAATACAGGGAAAATTTATTTTTGATAGTTTTAAGGAGAGTAGAGTAATTTGGGGGCTTTAAAATTTAATTTTGTATGTATATTTAGATTTAAGTTTTAATGTAAATACAAAAATTGAAACTTTTTAAAAAGCCTGTCTGATGGACTTAGAAAGTTGTTTTTTTCTGGAATGAGCAAAATAAAGTTAGCTGCATCCTACAGCATAGGGAATTTAAATGTTGACATTCAAGGTAAGTGATGCAATAATTCTGATTAAATGGGGGGTAAACCAAAATGCTAATTTCCCCCCCAAGTACCTTGAGTTTTCTGGTAATTATCAGAAGATAACAAACTCCCAGTTCATAGCAAGTAATTTAAAATTTTCCTTTTAAACTTATAACTCTTAATACTTAGTTGTATGCTAATCTCTTTTCTGCTTCCATTTCCTACTAGAAGGCCAGAGTAAAGGTTATATGGTTTCAGTCACTTTTGGAAGGGAAGAGTTGTAGGTTGTAGCTGAATCTTGAGGGTCTATAGTAGACTGAACAGTGAGTTCAGTAGTGTTAAGCTTTTGTTGTTTTTCATGCTTACAGCAATTGCAGGAAGCCTGCACCCCCCAGTAATATATAAAGACCAGTTACCTACTTTGCTGAGCACAATTTTGGCAGGATAGTAAAATAAGTAAGCTTGTCAGACTTTGATGTTTCAAATCATTTTTTCCCAGCTGCAGTACTTAAGGTGATACATTTGAATAAACTCTGTCTTTGTAACTCTATTGCATTAGTTAATCACTGCGCGTACCCCGGTTTCTTGACAGGTGAAAGCCCACAGTTTTGTAAGTGTAGCACACATTGGTCCTGTCTTTGTTAGACTTACTGGGGCTGTCTTAACCCTTTTGTGTCTCTTGTCTGGCAAATGGGCACAGAAATTTAGAATATATAGAGTAATATCCACAAGCCCATCTAGAATTAACAATTATTAATGTGTTAATCTTTCTCTTTATATCATTATAAAAAAGGCATTAAAATTTCTGAAGGACATACTGTTCCAGTCTTTTATCCAAGTCATCATCTTCCCACCTCAACCAACCACCATCTTTTTTTCCATATATTCATACTTGTATTATGAATGATTATTTGTGAGAACAGTATGTAATTCTTTTTCAAAACATGTAAATCATATTTCACTAGTTAATCTATGACTTTTGCATATAGTGCTTTTAGAAATGAATGATACTGATGCAGTTTTTCGAGTTCTTTGTAGTGTTGGGATCTAATCCAGGGCTGCATGTGTGCCAGGATAGCAACTTAACCACTAAAGTACATTCTTAGTACAGTTCTTTTTAACTATACTAATCTATTTTAATGTTTAGACTTACCTGAACAATTTCACTTAATGCTTTTTGTGCCAGGGAAAATATTAATAGCATTTCTTTGTCAGGTTGTTACAGACGAAGAGGAAGAAATTTAGTAGTCACTGAATCTTTTAAGGTAGTTTGGTAACTTTGCTTTCCTTTTGTCCACATGTTCTAAAGCTGTGGTTTCCAGCATGATATGTGGGATTATCCATTGGGGCATAGAAAAATGTTAGAATGTCTATTTTTATCATCCTTTAAGTAATTTAATTGATCTTTTAAATAATGTATGTGATCTTAACTGTATTAGTTTTCTAGTGTTGCCATAACGGATTGCCATGTATTTGGTAGCTTAAAATAACAAAGATTTCTTTTTGGCTCTGGAGACCAGAAGTCTGCATACAGCCAGGGTCATTATGGCTAGAGCCGCAGAGAGAGCCCATTCTATGTTTCGCCTGCAGTCTTTCTCCTTTCTTGGCTTACAGACACATTGCTGTGATCTTTGCCTTTCTTGTGGACTTTTCCCCTGTATGGCTGTCTGTTCTCTTCTATCTCTGTTATTAAAGACAAGTGTCATTGGAATTAAGGCTTATCTCCTCTAGAAATCCTTAGCCTAATCACATCTGCAAAGGAGACCCCCCCCCCCCCCAGCTTTTTGAGACATGGTCTCACTGCATAGTTCCCACTGGGCTTGAAACCAGAGTGTAGCCCACCCAGCCTGGCTTCAGAGTTGTGACGATATTCTTGCTTCAGTTTCGCCAGTGCTGGGATTACAGACCTGTGACACTGCTGCAAAGACTACTTTTTCAAATAAAATCACGTGATCTGTGTGGACATATTTTGGAGGTTGGGGTAGGAACAGGGTACATCACTTAATCACTGTAGGAATATATGTTTTTTGTGATATTGGAGATTGTACTTATTTAAAACAAATATATAAGAGGTATGTGCTTTGATTTAATGTTTATATTGTACCTCTATCAAAGAAGTGTGGAAAATCCTAGCTTTGAGAACCCTTCATATTGGGTATAATTGGCCTCTGGCCATGTAATTAGCACTGCCACAAAATGAAAAGGATGTGTTAACTGTCAATACTTTCTATGTTTTGTATTCTCCATAGACTAACGCAGATTTTATCGGAATTACCAGGTTTAGGTTTATGAGATTCCTTTTGGGCCTGATAGGAATACGGTAGACTCAGGAAGACATGCTTTGAGATTTTTTGTGTGTGAGCTTATGTAGTCTCGGCCCCACTTACCTATAGATACTCAAAGTCATTCGTGTTCTGGCTGTTTCCTTTGTGTGTGAATGTTGGGGACACTTTTCCTGACTATAACCTCATAGGACTTAATTTGTCATCCATAGTAGAGATGTTGAGTAAAAACACAAGATGTGTTTTAGGCTATTAGTGTATAAATAAAATAAGATTTTTTTTTTTTTTTTGAGACAGGGTCACGCTAGGTAGTGTAGGCTGGCCTTGAATTTGCTTCTGTAGCCCAGGCTGGCCTTGAACTTACAGCGATCCTCCTGCCTCAGCCTCCTGAGTGCTGGGATTACAGGTGTGTACCACTCTGCCCAGTTTAAAATAAGTTTTTTACTTACAAAATTTTATGTTATTTTAAAGCCCTAGTACTTAGCTTATTCTTAATTGTGTGTAAAGTATGTTGACAATCTTAACTATCAGAGTTTTGTTTTAAATTTCTTAATTCACTTTTATGTTAAATGTTAGAGAAGAAAAAATACTTAAGACTTCGAGTTTGAGGAAAATAAAGGTTTTCTAGTTGGGAGAAAAAAATAGTATATAAATAGGGAATTCCTTAGAAGTGGGATATTTGTGAATAAAAATGAACAGAGAATATGAACAATTATATTTGCCTGTTAAAAAGGTAATAAACTCCTGAAATGAATTGCTATAGAAACTAATATTCTGCAGCCCTTTTATTTTATGAAACTCTCTTGTATGCTGCCATCTCATTTGATCCTCAAAACACCATCATTTTACAGCGAAGGAATCTACCGTGCAAGTGGATTATCATTTTTCTAAGATTAAGTAAACCTTAAAGTGCAAAACAGATTCAGTTCAAGGTTTGGGTTAGCTGTTTAGACTCCATTCCTAGTCATCTGCACTGTTTGATGTTAGTTGGAGCGAAAGTGGTATCTTGAGATGGAATCGAACTATAAAACCCGGGTGAGATAGATCTACATAGGAGTGCATCATTGTTTGGCATTTGTGTGCAGGTTAGGAGCCCATTTTTCCTGTGTTCTTTTCCTTTAGAGTAGTTGCAGTTTTCTCTCTGAAACTCCTGGGAAAGTCACAGAAATTGTGGCAGCAGCTTCACACATTACCTGATTTTGGAAAAGGTGTGCATGTGTGATTGGGTGGGGCAATGCTTTTTGTCTAATGGATTTTCTGTTTTGATGGTGAGATTTTTCATCTCTTTTTTATTGTATATTTTATTTTATTTTTTGAGACAGGATCTTGTTATGCAGTGCAGGCTGGCCTTGAACTTTCTTATGTAGCCCATGCTGGCCTCAAACCCCCAGCAATCTTCCTGCCTCAGCCTCCTTGGTGCCAGGATTATACTCATGTGCCATGACACACAGCTGAGATTTTCATTTCTCAACAACTTTCTTATTTTTGTTCATGTAACTTTTAGCTCATTAACCTTGCTCTCTGCTCTACATTGTGAAGCACCATTTCTTTTTTTTTTTTTTTTTTTTGTGGTACTGGGGATCAAACTCAGGACCCTGCACTTGCTAGGCAAGCGCTTATTCCACTGAGCTATATCCCCAGCCCCCACCATTTCTAATTTAGTGTTGTGTGTTTAGCTTCTCAAGATTTTAAAAAACTGTTTGGAAGTATGATTTAATTGTAGGTTTGTTTGCACATTGTCAGTGGGGAGCAAAGATGTATTTCATATTTAGATCACGCAACCTGTAGGTTTCATTTGTTAAACCTTCTTGCTGGTATTCCCATTCTCATACATATGTGCATAATAGTGTTGAAAAGACTTGTTTTCCTGTATCTGTATTTAGCAATTTGGTTGAGTTATGGAAAAGCCTATCCTCTGTCTTGTGTGTTTGCTCATTTGGAAACCTTGTATAGTTTGTAGAGACTCTGGTGATTTGTTCCCTAGCCTCCCTGTGGATTTTGTTCCATATTACAATCTAATTCCACCACCCTGTCCCATATTCCTGAGCCATTAATTTGTACATTTCGGTGCAGTTTATTTCATCGTGTGTTTTTGTAATCCAAACTGAATGTAACGAGCTGTGTGCTTTAGGGAGCTGGCTTTGCCTTGCCAATTAGAACAAAGTGGTTACTGAGTAGGAGTATGTTCTAAATAAAACATGGCGCCTCTGAGTAGGACTGACACTTGTTTGGGAGTAAGTAGATAAGGTCTTAACTCTGACTCACAAAGATCCTTTACCAAAGAATAGTACTTTTGGAGAGAGGGGAGGTAAAGATTTACCTCCCTCCATAAGATGGATTTGTAAATTTCTCTGTGACTAAATAAATTTAAAAATTTGTCATTTCAGATCTTTTTTTCTTCATGATTGAGACATGCTAGTGAGATTACATACCTTCCTGAGTATATTTAACCAGTGGCTACTGTAGTTTGTGAACTTTGAACTGTTTCATGTTTAGGGAGGTGAGAGTGCATAAAATCAGTCCTATATTAGACTTTTTGTTTTCTAATACAGTGAGGAAAATTTTCATGTAATAGTACTTTCCCAAAGATACTTTAAAATACCAGTGTAAAGTTTGGTAATCTTGTGTGGATGTTATTTTAGGTTTAGATGATTATAGAATTTTGAACTATCAGTGATATAAGATTGGAAGTCTGGTAGTACTTATATTTTTGAATAGACCTTTTTAGGCTATTAGTTTGTAATTCACACTATAGAAAGACCTGCTTAAGTTTTTTGTGCTATCTATAGTATTTGCATCTTAAAATAGTGGAATTTTGTTTGTAGTTGGAACATCAAATAAGCTTGAAAATTGAACATGGGCACAAGAAAAGAATGGAGTTGGATAAGTTTTCCTATTTTTCCATAGGACTTATTTTGAAGAAAAAATAGGATTGTATCAAAAGCCTTGAAATAAAGACTTGAAGAGTAAAGTTAGATACAAAGTCACTTGGTGATGGGTTTAGACATTTTAGCACATATTAACTTATACAAATAAGAACAATAGGAATACATTTTTGTGGAGCAGTTCACTTTTAAAAAGTACACTACTGAAAAAATGTGTGAAATTTAAATTAAATGGAAGATACACTTTTTAAAGCACTGTCCTGTTAAAGTCTTACAAGTCTGCCTGATGGTTTGAAGAAAGTCATTGCAGCAGTATTATTTCATGATATGTGTTTCATTTCTGAACACTGATACCCAGCATTTATAATGCTTTTTTTTGTACTAGGAATCGAACTCAGGACCTTGCATTTGCCAGGCAGGTATTTGAGCCGCTGAGCTGTATCCCCGGCCTTATAATACTTTAAATTGTCCAGTTTTCTGAGTAAATATTTGTATATGGAGGCTTAAGACTGTTGCTTCTTTGTCATAACACCATTTTTACCTGTTGCTAAGCTAACAACCAGTACAGATGATTTTGTTTGCAAATATTCAGCCTCTCTAGAAATCACTGGATTTCCCAGCTTTAAATAAACACTGTTCTCTTTGACTTACATGTTTTAGGACCTAGCAGCTGTTACTTTCCATGCTTAAAGCATAGGTTAACATCAGGAAGAACCTTTCTCAAACATAAGTCCTAGGCTTCTAATGGCAACTGAGTGCTGTATTACTCACCTCGGCTATATCCGTTCACTCACACAGTGAGCATCATAACTGGTTTATAATGTAACACTGTTTCTGTTTTTAGGAGGTCTAGAAGTGTGAGTCACATTAATTGTTTTTTTTTTTTTTTTTTTTGCGGTACTGGGGATCGAACTCAGGACCCTGCGCTTGCTAGGCAAGCGCTTATTCCACTGAGCTATATCCCCAGCCCTGAGTCACATTAATTGTGTGGTCAGATATGGCAATTATAAAATGTATGAGGGAAGAGAATCTTAGAGCCCTTCCTGTCCAAACACCAGTGCTCACTTCTCATATGTGCTGGATTACTGCAGTTCAGAGTGCATTGAGCTGTTAATGATAAAAGTGACTTACTTCTATTAGTATGCATTTTATCTAAAATGTACATTTCATGGTATATTTCAGCCTCAGTTTCCCTTCCTCTCTTTGAAGTGACTCAGCTTGTTAATAATCTTTTGTTTTGTTTTACTTTTTTGAGAGAAAATCTTTTTACATATCTCAGGTTGGGTGGAACTTGTGATCCTCCTGCCTCAGCCTCTTGAGTGTTGGGATTATAGGCATGTACCACCCTGCCTGGCCCTGGATTTTTCTTTTGTGATAACTGGAGTTTTATATTTTGACCTACAGTGAGAATCACACGGAGGTGGGAACTCTTAGAGCGTGGGTAATTTCAGTCCTCAGCACTTGATATTTGCCTTTTTTGGGATGACGAGAACAATATAGATCTTGAAAAATACCAAAGGGAAAGCGTGTGATTTTGGACAACAGAAAATTTTACATTGGAAGTCACTTCCTTTTGGACACACTAATGGTATAATCTTCATAAATAAAAATATCTAAAACATTGCTTTGTAATAATTAAAGTTGTGACTTTGTTGTGAGCAGACATTTTCCTTTTTTGGTGTTAATAGCTGGAGCCTATGAAGAGCACAGCTCTTGCTTGAGTGCCTATATACTTGGATACCCGTACCTACTCTTGTTAAATTTTGCACGTAACTTCAGTTGCATCATAAATAAATTCAGAGATGCTACCTAATATTGGAGTGGTATTTTGGATATCTTAAAGGGCTGATGTGCTTTGTTTAGTAGCTCGATTGAAACACTGCCTGATACTTCTGTGTGAGTTTCAGATGGAAAGAAATACAGGTATTTAGTGCAGAGGTTGAAAGTGAGAGAATGACGGGAACATAAAGGCACACAGCAAGCTTGGATTTTTTGGAGGGGGCGTGTGGGGAGGTGTTAATCTTGCAACCAAGGGAACCTTTTCAAGATATGTTGTAAAGGTCAGGTTTTGTGTATTTTCTACTTGAGCTCTGTGTGACTTAATGGAGGCTGTTTTATTTCTGGTTTGTAACATATTCACCATGACTCAGGATTTTGTGAATATCTGACATTGTTAGTACTTTTGTGTTTGTGTGGCCACATCCTTAAAACTTAGCAGAGACTTAGTCTGCATTTACAGAAGCTTTTCTTTTATAGACTTTTGTTGGGGAACTCAAAAGAGCACAGCCTTGGAGAAGTAATTGCTTACTTTTCAAAAACAAAATTAGGATTGTTTTTCTCTTTCTTTTGGATACATTTTGAAGTTACCAAGATAGCCTTTTTTGATAGTTTTAAGATTTTGACCTAGTCTTTCATTTTTTGTGCCCTAATCATATTTGATAAGCATTAATTTTTCTTGATTGATATCTCTTTAATTCACTGGTATGTTAATTTCAACATTATCAAAGAATTTATTTTTATATTATTTTGGAAATTAGGTTTTAAAAGTCTTGTGTATGAACCTTGAGGTCATTATATTAAGTGAAATAAGCCAGTTGCAAAAGTGTTATTCCACTTCCATGTCATATTCATAGAGACAGAATAGTGGTGAGCAAGGGCTAGGAGATGTAGGGGATGGGGAACTATTCTTTAGTGGGTACAGGATTTCAGCTTGAGAGGATTAAAAAAGCTCTTCAGATAGTTCGTGGTGATAGTTGCTCAATGGTATGAGAGTACTTAAAGCTACTTTGAAACTGTACAATTAAAAATGGCTACGATGGTAAATTGGTGCCTAATGTTGAATATTGAGCATAATTTTATTCTCCATATTTGCCAAGAGTCTGTTTTTTTACTTTAAAATTCTTTTTAAAAAAATTAACAAGAACCTAACTGAATATTTTTAATCTATTCAACTAGCAAACTAGTCATCTTTAGTAGGACAAAACTAAAAACACTTGCAGAAATGAAAAAAATGAGAATGGAAAATGATTTTAATATCCCCTTCCGCTTTTACTTATCTGTGTGGCTTGTGCTGTAAGTGTAGAATATAATGAGAGCAAAGGTGCAGTGGCCTTGGCTGTGGGCAGGCCATTCAGTCTGCAGTATGAGTTTTCTCGTTTGTCCTGTGGAGGGCTTTATACCTGTACCTCTCATAGGGAATCGGACTGGATAATGTAGATGAAATCGTTTAAAAAAATACACTACATGCATGTAGTTTAAAAAGTCAAAATATTACTTGTAAGGAAATGATCTATTATCAGGCATGTTGGTACATGCTTTTAATTCTAGCAGCTGGGTGCTTGAGGGGGAAGGGTTGCTCTAGGTCTGAGGACAGCTTGGACTACAGAGTAAGTTCAAGGCTAGCCTGAGCTCCACTCTGGAAATTAAAATGACCCCTGTCTCGGAAAAAAAAAAAAAAAGAACTACCAACCCTGTTTTCTGCATTTGGAAGCAGTGACTTCCAGTTATTTCTAATTTTATACTTAATCATATTTATGATTAATGTACCTATATTACAACTTTTTGACTTGAGAGGCATTTTTTACTTTTTGTTGTGATATGTAAAGCTTTTGCTTTCTCAGAATATCTTTTTCTATTTCCCCTTCCTTAGTACATTTACAGTAAAATTTTAGATTCAGTAAGTCCAGTGTTGACTAATTTGGTTTTGGTCTCAGTTCGCAGTAATTGGGAATTACATTTGTTCTGTGGCGTACTTAGGATTTAGTACTGTGTGAAAGGTCTAGGATCAGTTTTGAAAAGTTGTCATAGTAAAATGAGATCATTGCACATGTTCATTAAGTGTTTGAAATACAAAGTAGACTAATAGAATTGAAGCTTAGGTGTCCATGGTAGTACCAAAACCTGGGTCTACCTAGAGGGCTGGTAAAACACCTTCCCCTCTTCCTAAGTTTATGATTTGGAAGGTTTAGTCAGCATGGGAGCTCAGGGTAGAGCCAGAGCCATTTGTATGTTTAAAAGTTCCCAGGTGTTGCAGTAGTCTGTAGAGCACCCTCAGAACCACAGGGTTGGGGAAGTGACATTGAAGGGACAGCGGGGTGCTCAGATTCAGTGGGGTGCTCAGATTCTGGAGGGAAGAAGTAAAATATGAGGTAAGTGAGGTCACAGAGGTACATGGTGATAAATGGCATCAAATAAGGTAGAGAGTCTGAAATGAACCACTGTGTAACAACTCCCAGATTTAATAAATTTGTGATCCTAGAGAGCAGTATTCATCCTTTTGGGATTAAAAACTTGAAAATTTGAAACCTGTGGATTCTCTAAGACAAATGCACATGTGCTCATAGTTTCATACACATCTTTGATAGGTTTTTAAAATTTCATTTAGGCACTTGCGTTCAGGTCAGGAACTCTAGTTGCACTTTCATTAAGAGTGGTAGGTGTGGGAGCCATTGTAAGATGGGAAGAAGGAAGAAACTGTAGACATGAATAGATACTCCTTTCAAAAAATTGTTGAGAGCAGACAAATGGTTATGGAATTTTCTTACCTGAAGGTCTTTAAAATAAGCCTGTGGAAGCCTGCACATTTCCCTGAGTTTTTAGGGATGTCATGAAAAGCAAGTACTCATTTCAGAAAATTGAAATGACCCATTGTCCTGAGATAAGGTTCAGGGAGATCCCCATAGAGGAGATAGAGATGTTGGCTGCCAAGTAAGTTCTTGACTCACACTGTGGAAAAAAAAATTTTGGGTCATGTCAGGGTGAGGTGTAGGCAGATTTGAGGCAGAGTTAGGTGAGGAAGAATAGGGAGGGACCCCCACTTGAGGAAGGGGAGGGGGATCACTGATAGAGAGGTTCAGACTGGTTGGCTTACAAAAATATAGCACATGACCAGTATGTGTAGATTAGCTCAGTGGGCCTGGACTGTGTTGATTATTTGTCTCTCTTCTGGTTTCACAGCTCTGGAGGGGGAATCTTTATAGCTTGAGGGATGAATTCTCCGGAGATGATGGTTCTTGCTTGGCGGTGGGCTTCCTGGGTTCTGGTAATGGAGTGATTGTTTCTGCTTGCAGGGAGGTGGTCTGAATATGAGGTGGTCTACAAGGCTCTGTGTCTCCTGGAGTCACAGATGACTGGATTCGCAGACTTCTAGGCGTGCTTCTGGGCGGTTTGGGATTGGACATTGTGAAGGGTGCAGTTGGGTATCCCTGCAAACCCTCATAATTACCTCAGTGTTAATGTTGGGGTCCTCTAGTCGTGAATAAGGACGAAATAGACTAGGTAAACTTAGGGCTAACAAACCTTGCACTACAGATAATCCTTAAATCATTCTCCAGCCTGTCTGTGTGCAGAGCTGAGCAGGGGTCTGACCCAGAATTTGAAGCTGATAAGGGAGGCCAAAATTTGAGTTTCTTTCCCACTTTTATTTTTTCTACCTTACAAAGGCTTTTCTGACTTTCTTTCCTGCACACTTTTCCCCTTGCTGCTGTCCAGATCTTACGTGATTTAGAATTGTTGAGTGTTTGAGATGATGTCTTATGGGCTTTCATGTATTAAGCAAGTTGCCTCTCAGGAAGAACACATTTTTCCTCCCTAGGAGAATTAAATATTTTTCCATCACTTGCCAGTTCTACTGGAAACATTTTGCCATATATTATATCTTTGGTGTAATGTCTGAACTTGGCATCAAAGTTTTTCATTGAATTTCAGCTCTCCTTTTGTTCATTGTGTAACCTTGGACAAATGATACAAAGTTCTCTGGGCCTCAGTAAATTTTGACATTTTTTCTGTAGGGAGGAGTGTATAACATGGAGGTGGGCTAAAAATTGTAATTTTTGTTTTTATCTTTTTAAGTTATATCTATTTGGATCTGTAAAGTTTTAGTACAGAAATTTTTGAAAAACTTTACATTAGGATAGCTTTCATCTTCCAGATCCAGATGTAAATGGAGATTAAATAAAGAAAAATTCGTCAGGCTTCCAATTTAAACTATTTTCTTTTTGAGACCATGTAAACCTGGGCATATGAAACTTGAGAATGAATACTGTATAAAAAATAAGTTGCATTTCTTCAAAGATAATTTTCTTAAAAGTCTTCTATGTTTATTACTTTATGCTGGTCACTGTAGGAGAAATAAATATATAGTCCCTACTCACGAAACCCTTAAAGCCTAATTAGGGAGATGGGTGCAAGCAATGAGACAGCTGTAATGCAGCGGACTCCTGAATTTGGGGGAGATTTGATGTATAACTTTCAAGACATGGGTATGGCATCTATTTTTTCTTTGTTTCCTTAGCTTAAAGGGGGATACTAGTACCCTACCTCCTTAAAACTGTTCAGAGAATTAATTTAGATCCTGCACCAAATAAAAACCATAAAACCACAGTAGGCTGGTTTGCTTAAGCTCACCGAGTGGCTTCTTGTGTATAGCCTGCACAGCTGTTCTGCAACACAGGCAACTCAAATCCATATTTAGCAAAATCATTTATTATATGCAGCGAACTTTGAAAACCCAAATGTTAAACCCTTGAATGCCAAATGTTTAGTGTGACAAATGTTTCAGCTGTCTGTTGCTAGCACACATGTATATATCTTTCACAGTATCAACAGAAGCTCATAGGGGATACCATTGGTGAATGTTTGCTTGAGGTTGGCAGTGTCTCTCCTTTGCAGAACTGTTCATTCTCTGTGAATGTATCCTATTAGCATGTACACACTTGGCTGATACCAGACCACCATTCAGAAACCTGCATTTTTTTATTAGAAATTTATGGAAAGTCTCCAATATTCACTGACTTGTGGGTTCAGAGAATTAATTTAGATCCTTCACCAAATAAAAACCATAAAACCACATTAACCTGGTTTGCTTAGGCTTACCAAGTAGAGCCTAATTTAGGAATAGGAACTTTGCTTATCAGCATTTTTACTGACCTCCAAGTTAAATGATAATCATCTATCCTAAGAGTTCTTTCCCATCTACCGCCCACCTTAAAAGTTAAAATCATTTTGGATTTCTAGGTTTTAGATTTCCTCCTGCCTCACCAACAAAAGCTTCTTCTGTGATGGCTGCTAAACTGCTTCTGAACGTGGAAGCCTCCTTCTCTCTCAAATCTTTTCTTTCTTTGACTTTCTGCTCTTCTCTCTGAGTGTTGAACTTTATTTTTTTTGTACCGGAAATTGAACTCAGGACCTTGTGCTTACCAGGCCGGCGCCTGTCCACTGAGCTATCTCCGGCCCTGAGTGTAGAACTTTAATAGCATTGTTTTATTGATCTTGTTGTCATTCCTTAGGTCTCTCTGCACCTATCTCCATCATACCATAATAAGATCATTCAGTAATGCACATAAGGTACATAAAGTGGATATATAACCATTTTCCTATAGTATTCCCAAGATCTCAAGTTTATGAGGTCTGTTACTTTCCTAATCTTGCTTTTCTGAGAGAATTGTCAACTGTCTTTGGCTTGGGCAGTGTTCCATATATTAAAATCCTGTCAATATCTTGTTTGTTGTTATGATTCTGACCCCCCCCCCGTTTTTGTCCTGTTCTTCTAATTCCTGCAAAACAAAATCCTTGAGCCTAAGTCTAATCTTGGATCTTATAGACTACATCTTTTGAAAGATCAAGTAATACAGAAGAAATGTGGGCTTCGAAGTCCTGCTCTGACCCCTAACTGTTACAAGTAGATTCATCTAAGGTCTGTGTCAGTTGAACCATCCTGCTGCTACTGGACCAGAAGGGATGCCTGATTTACCCCTTTGAGGTAGCTTGCTCTTAACCTCTGTGGCTCTTGGAGGAAATGCAGAGTCTTAAGACAGAGAGAGAAAACAGAAATTTAAATTGATGATAGAAGTTATGTGTAAGCTGGGCCTTCTCTGGTTTATATGTTTGAAGCAGTGAAGACCTTTGTAGAAAGAACAAAGCACAAGGGCTTGTAGTAACGATAACTAGGTAGTCTTTAAGAGACAGCTGGCTGTTTTTGGTTTCTGAAAGTGATCCAGTCCTTGCCACTCTATGAGAAGTATGTTTTCGTGTGACCACCAATTTCATCTTCACTTGAGGTGGGTTAAGTGGACTACTGTCTCTTTTACATACCACAGAACCAGCCAAAACGTCCATGTCCAGTGAACACCAACCAGTGTATCATACATTAAGAATTCCTTCTCCCATCATTTTTAAGGTGATGTTTTTCTCTTCCTGTGTTAATGTAATTTACAGTGTGGCTTAATGATCAAGCACTTAAGTTCAGCAGGTAGTCATATCATTTACTGTGGAACTCTTGGGTGATTTGTATGACCTGTCTGAGCCTTAGTGTTCTAATTCGGACAGTGAGAGTAGTAATAAGATGTAGCGAATTTGGTTAGGTGTTTTGTACCAAGTAAAGAATACCTGGCATATGGTAAAGTGCTCAATAAAGGTAGTGTATTGTAACAAAAATAGGGTGTGAAAATCTTGTGTATTACTTTTCAAACTTTCAAAGAACAAATCAGTTCTTTCCTTTCAGTCTGTCCCAATCCAATAGTTTTGTGTAAGTACAATAAAATGAGTTACTAGATTTAAAATCACAGTAAAGATATGTGTAAATTGTTTTTACTGTATTCAAAAAATTATTCTTTCAAGTTACTATAAAAATTTTCTAAGTTCTTGCCTCTAATTTCTTTCTTACTGTAAACCATGTAGGCTAGCACTGATTTGTGGGCTATCGTTTGAGTTGCACTGCCTTAGTGTGATGTGGAGAGTCTCATAGAAGGTGGACTATATGTGCGCTTAGGTGTATGTGGGGGAAGAAGTAGAACTGTTCTATAGCCAGCTGGTTATGGAAGTAACAGCATGTCAAGTCCCTATCTTGATCCTGAGCAGTGTATGAGGAATATCTGAGGCCTCAGGAATGTCTTCCTTGTATGTTGTCATTCTGTTGCTTCTCTGGCGATAATACTGTTTTTTTCCCTTTCTTTTGTGTTTTGTTTTTTCTTTTGTGGAGTTTTCTTCTTACTCTTCTTCAGTTTAGAAATGAGAAAACTACTCGCTGAAGGGCTGGATAAACATGCATTATCTTGGACAAATTAGCTCTGCTAAGTGCATGGGAATAGGGTGCTGGGTTTTGCTGCTTTGTGGACTGAGGGGCAGCATTGTGGCCAGAATAATGTCAGGGCTGACTAAAAGTGTGGCTTTAAAGTAGACTATATGGTTGTAGGCAAAAGGGGGAAACTATAGGCACAGGTGTGTGGCCTTAGTCATTTCCTTCTGTGCAAATGCTGTGACAGGCCATCAATCTATGGTACAGAATTGCATATAGCAGGTCCTAGAAATAGTTATGGAAAAAGGTCTGCAAAATGCTCCATGTGGCCAGGGTCATATAATCTGAGTATTTTAGAAAAACTAAGCATTCTCAGATTTTATCCTGAGAGAAATTATAACACTCAGTTAAAAAGCACATACTATATGCCAGACATCCTGCTGTCTTAATTCTAGTCACAGATTGTCTGGCTTACAGTTTTCCTTGGTTTCGGATTTATTGGATATTTCCTCATGATTCAAGCTTTCAATTTTTGGAGGACTGTCGTAATTAATGATCTTCTCATTGTCCATTATAGCATGACAGATGATTTCATTTTGACCAATTACTAATGATGGCCACATTGACCATATTTTTATTTGGGTTTAATTTCTGTATTTTATTTCTGTACAGATATTCTCACTTTTGGAATTTATACAGTGTTTCAGGGGAAAATGTTTTTAGCTGTGTAAATATTCCATTTCTGTGATACTTCATTTTTCATTTATTCAGCCATTAAATTGGTGTCTGTATAGACGCATGGTTTCCTGTTTTATTTACTGGATTAGACTCTTTTATTACCATTCTCTCTCTGATACATTATCCCAGATTTGGTCAGTGGACCTTTCAGGGCAGTGTTTGTACCTATCTGACATGTTCCCATCACTCTTTGAGTATCTTTTTGCTTTCTGGCACAAAAGGTTGCTCTAGGCTCATCTTGTAGTTCTCTTTTTGCAGTCCTAGATAATGTATTATTTTACTTTACAAGGAGCCTTAGCTCTTTTTAGTATGAAATAGTATTTAGAAGCCAAGCTCTGATTAAGAGTGTTCATTGCTGTTGGAATGTTGCTCTTTCTAGGCCCTTTTGAGGAGCTAAATTTACATCTACCTCTGTATTTTTATATCTTTGTTTAAATTTACTGTAACTCTATTTCCAACCTAGTATCATAAGATTCATTCCACTTTTCTTCATTTTTAAAGTGTCTTTCTCTTGCAGAGAGAAACCAGGCTTCCACTGTCCTTAGTACATTTGCTAAATGATCATTCCTCCTGTTTGTAACTATTTTCTCATCACTGCCACTACCCACACCCTGCCTAGGTGCAGTTTTTTTACTTCTTGGGCTGTGACTCCCATTGTCAACCCTTCCTTTCAGTATGGGCATCTGCCTCCCCAACATGAGCTCCATGGTGAATTTTTAAAATAACTTTATTAAACGAATGCAGTCCTCTTACATTTGTTTTTGCTACTGTATATGTTACAACATTGAGTTCTCTAAAATGATTGTCCTGCTGTAGAATATTAACTAGAATTTCTTATTGGGAGGAACTGAACATTAGAACTGAAAAATAGTATTTCCTGGGTTCAGCCTGGGTCAATAATTGGTATTCTGCAAATGATCACAGAACTAGAGTCCTTCCTTTGACAAGAAAGTGGGACTTTATGGGCTGTTTCTAGAAGTCTCATTAGTGATACAGTATAAAAGAAAAACAAGTTTTACTGTTTTGCAGTGGATGTGGAATGAGGTATGTTCCTGGGTAGTCAAGTAGACTTAGAAAGAATGCTAGAGAAAGAATCTCCACTGAAAGTACTAATTGGGCTAGGTCTAAGCCATTGGTAGGTGGTTATGTGTTCAGCAAGCCAAACAACATAGAGAGTTGAGTTGGGGCATTTTAGATGAAAGGATTCCTCCTTGTAAAGGTGAAAAAGTAGATTATCAGGGAATCAGTCTAAATTAGAAGGCCTTAAACTAGGGGTAAATATGGGGTTGGGGTGGTGATTCTTTTGGTGTGTGCTGCCTCATGAGGAAAAGCAGCCAGGAGGAGGACTGGCAGTAACTTAAGAGGGAGACTTTAGAAGTGGGACAGTAACAAAATAGGGTGTCACACTGCTCTTGACTATTTTCATTCTCAAGATCAATACTTTTCTCATGTTTTCTCATCATTCCAAACTGAGAAAATTTATTTTAATGGTTTTTGAAATACCCTGAAGTCTATCCAGTAACTTGGTGATATCATGAAATCCTACTTCTAGAATGCTTGAAGTTAGATTTCAATGCAAAGAATATTGTAGATTATTCAGAATTTTTTTTTTTAAATATTAAAGTTGTATGTGTGACTCAATCAGTAGTAGAAGTGATGAGTTACGTAGAAGAACTTAAGATACTGGGAATGGAGGGTGGGGAAGTGCTATAATAAGTATTGAATATTTGCTCTGATTTATTATTATTTTCTGCCTGTTTTGTATCTTAATTCAGTCGTTTGGGAATTTCTGAGTATCTGAAGGGAACTGTGTTTATGGAAATCTTGTTTAATTAGTAAGTTCATATTCAGTGTTTTATCTTTAGGAAACAGTCAAATCCCTTTGTAGTTATTGAATTAATATAGTATTAGTGTGGTGGTGCACGCCTGTAATCCCAGCACTTGGGAGGCTCAGGCAGGAGGATCGAGGCAGGCAAGTTCAAGGCCAGCCTGGGCTACAAAGTGAGTTCAAGACCAGTCTGAGCTGCATAGCGAGACCCTGTCTCAAAAAGACCAAAAAAAAAAAACAACAAAAAAAGTGTTACTAGCGTCAGAGAAAGTAGAGGACTTGTAATGATGTAATGTCATTTCCAAAAGAAAAGGGCATATAGGTTAGGGATCAAAGATGTTTCATATTTTCATTTCTGGGCATATAGCTCAGTAGCAGAGTGCTTGCCTAGCATGCGTGAGTCCCTCAATATGATCTCTAGCCCTGCAAAAAAACCACACAATAAAACAAAAATAAAGAGCATATTTTCCATGGTAAGAAAATAGGAGCAGTTGTTGAGTCTGGGTAAATGGTACCTGGTAGTTCCTTCATTTATTCTTAAAAGTTTTTGAAAGTTTGAAATTATGTAAACATTAAAAGTAAAAAAAGATTTTTGCATCTAAAGTCTGGTATATGGAGGCCAGGCAGCCCATTCCAGTTACTGAGCACTGACAGTTTGGTTCTGTGGCAAGAATTTAGTGCCCTAATTCTGAGGATCAGGACATAGTAGGCCAGAGGCCTTGACTCAGACTTCAGAATAGGAAATAAGAGGATTAGAATAGCATTAGAATGGAGTGCTCCCAGTGATTAAAAAACATTACACAGATCGTGGTTTAGAAGACTCATTCATTCCTCCTGAGTCTCTTTCCTATGAGGATGTACCCTGAAAATTTGAATGATGATGATGTGGTTCTTTTCTTTTGGTATTGTATGGATGTTTGTTTTGAGAGATCTGAGTGACACCATCAAATATGGAGACTATCTTCTAGTTTTCATTGGAGTGTAACTTTTGATCTCCATTCATTTCACTATCAAGTACTTAGACCAAAGCACTGTTGCAGTTCCTGTTATCCTTGGTCTCATAAGCTAGACTTTGGATTGTATGATTTGGCCCTAAACCATCTGATTGTGCACATCTCTTACTGTAATGAATGCACAGCTCTCTTACTATGTACACTCAAACACATACTGTAAATAAATGAGATGCTATTTTGTGTTATCTCTGTAAAAAGAATGAAACTTGGGTTGGACAGTGTTTCACTAGTTGAGATTAAATTTTTTATTTTGATACTGATTTGTCTGCTGTCTGAGTAGCGTGGTGAACACATTCTAAGTTTGTTGTTGATGGTTGGATGTACGTTCTTACTTCAGAGTCTTCTAAGATGGTTATGTCTCCGGATTTAGTCAGTAATCTTGGACCCTGACGTTTACTCCCCGCTTCCCCTGAAGGAGCAGCGCGTGCTCTGCTCTCCTTGTTTGCGTTATTTCCCCTCTGGCTTCATAGCAACAATAGGGGCTCTGTACTGCATTTGTATCAAATGCGTCTACTTTTCCTTATTAAATAATCCCCTCTCAAAATGATTTTTGTGTGCCTGTGAAGGGAGGACAAAAGTGGAAGGTGGAAGTGAGCTGTGTGCATCTAATTTTCTTTGCTTGTTCAAACCCCACTAACTGTCTAACCTGTTAGCAGTTTTCTAGGTTTGGTGGGACCCAGGTATTTCACTTTACTGGGCACAGTGCCCTTTTTATAGTGGCTGAAGTGCCAACTGCCCCTCTAGCTGTGTGCAGAGGACCCACGTAAAGGTGGCTGAGCACATAAACCTTGCTGTGTGAACATGAATTCATCAAACCGGTCTGTTTTGTCAGCCATTCAACATCTGTATTCGCCTCTGTGAGACTTCAGAAATAATCAATGATTCTTCTGTTAATGAAAATACACCGCCAGGTGTCTGCTACATATTAAATATGGTGTTAGAATAAAAGATGTGACTGCCCAACATTTTTGGACCTTTGCAGGCATTTGAAATTATGAGAATGTTCCTTTTGAGAATCTGTGTTTGAGCACCTGAGCTTCCAAGTATCGTTTGAAACTTTGAAGAGTAATTCTTAGAGTCATGACTGAATGGAATTATGTTACTAGTGCATTGGTAGTTGACTTCTATGCTATACTTGATGCTCTTTCTTCTCTGTATGTTTCTTGCCCCTGTTAGTTATGACACTGGGGCAAGATTTCATTTGGCGAAAGGTACTTAGCAGAAGAGATGGGTGGGATGTGTAACAGGATCTTCCCCATCCTCAATAATCCTGAATTAGAATATATTTGTTAACAGTCAACTAGTGACAACTTCCGCAAAGTCAGTAATGGACAGCTTCAGCGAATATTCCTCTGAACTGAAAATTGGACCTAAATTTTTCATGTAATTTACTGACTCTTATATTCACTAATAAAGTGATAGTTTATCTTGCAAAAATTTTGCATTTGTTTTTTGCCCTAAGTTCATTGTCAAAACCATCAGATTCTGTCATTATATCCATATCTTTTAATTGCTTGCTTTTTCATAGTTCCTGATTTTCTAATTTGGTCAAACTCTTATGATTCTCTTCTTTTACTCTTGAATTGTTCCAAAGACGGGCAGAAAAGCTGATGAATGCAGTAGTTTATTCAGGCACTTTGCAAATAAATAACAGAGTTTTCTGTGATTACAGAAATATTCTTTGTGTTGTTATAGCCAGCTGCCACATGTGAATAGTGTGACTGAGGAACTGAATTTTGTGTTTTATTTTCTTTTGATTAATTTCAGTAGCCACACATGACTGTTGCTTTCTGCGTTAGCCACACATGACTGTTGCTTTCTGCATTAGTATTGCTCTGGACCATTACACTAAGTACCTAAACTAGAGGTTCTGTAAGTGATCTTTATACTTTAGAGCCAGAAATACTATTCACCATTGTCTTGGTTACTTTTCTCTCTCTGCTGAGACAAAATATCCAACGCCCAAAATGAAGGAAGGAAAGGTTTATTTAGCTTACGGTTTGTGGAGGTTTCACACCGTACTTGGCTGGCTCAGAGGCAGACTGGCACGTGGCAGAGGGCAAATGTTCATGGCAGCAGAACACAGCCAAAACAACCAGAGCCAAAGGGAGGAATGGCTGCAAGCACCTTCTTTTTCTCCCTTGCACTGCAAACAGGCTACCCCCACCCAGGGGGGGTGGGTAGCACTCACACAATCTCCATGCCCTTCTCTTCCACAGGCTCAGAATGTATGAGTAAGCACCTTAGCTTCCTGCTGAGTCACTCAGCCAAACCTTTGGACTCCCCAAGTTGACAAAATGTATCAATCATAACAACCATATAATTACTATTTTTTTCCATATGATAAAGATTCTCTTCCACTCTTTCCTAGTTCTGTGTCTGGAAAAATTCTGAAGTGTTCTTTTTCATCTACTTACAAGGCTTTTACTCTATCCTTAGGTGAGTAACACAGCGGCTAGTATATTGTGGTATGGGTTAGCTTCGTTCATCTCAGAATTTTAGTGATCTGAGATACGTAATTGTTTACTGTCTTCATGAAAATAGACAATGTTTGACTCAGAACTGATGAACTTGAAGGAAAAATAGATTTTGTCTTTTCACAACAAATTGTGGCTGGACTAATCCACTGCTGATAAAGAGGCTTATAGAAAGGTTAGACTGGTGGGGAGACTCTCCAAAACATTTCCTTGGGTATAAAAAAACCCCTGAAGATGGACATTATTTTTCCATCAAGACATGCTTTTACTTAATAGTGATGTAAATGCTGAATAAAAAAATTATAAATGGAGACAGGATAGCTTATGTGACTTACATTTGAAATACATTTTTTGTACATTTCAAAACACCTTCGTATGGTGTATCTGACTTCCACATGCATCTGTGAAACTATCAGTTAAGTTAGTGAGCATAGAGTCATTATTTATACATTTTCTCTTGGTCCTTTATGATCTCTCCCTGCTATCCCAGCTTCACCTTTATCTCAGATAATCACTGATGTGCTTTCTTCGGAAATAATGCTTTTTTTCCTCAGTAAATATGCATTCTGTATATATTAATAGAAACACATAGTGTATACTCTGGGTGGTGGCTTCTGTTGCTCAGCATAATTATTTTGAGATTTATTTCTGTTTTTGCTTATAGCAGAAGTTCAGTCTTTTTGTTAAGTACTAGCTGACTATGGTTTAGATTAGAGTGTGTTTCCCAAAGGTCCATGTGCAGGAGGCTTGGTAGAACCACTAGGAAGTGGGGCCTTCTCAGAGGTAATTAGGTCACCAGGATGCCGATTTTGGAAAGGTTAATGGTGGTTCTCAAGAGTGGGTCGGTTTCTACGAGAATAGGTTCTGAATCTTTTGGTTTTTTTGTGTCTACTGATTTGATCATATGTTTACCCCCCCCCCCCAGTTTGTTGATACAGTAAGTTACACTGGTCTGTTCTTAAATTGTAAACCAGCCTTGTTTTTTTTTGGGATTAACACCATTTTTTGGGATAAACACCATTTGGCTATGATCCATGATCCTTTAAATTTTTTTTTTTTGAGTTTTTTTTGGGGGACAGGGGCTCCCTATATAGTTCAAGCTGGCCTTGAACTCACTGTATAGCAGAGGCTGGCCTCGAACTCGAACTCCTGGTGATACATCCTGCCTCAGTGCCCTGAATGCTGGGGTTACAGGCATGTGCCACCACTCTCAGCTTCCATTATCCTTTTTTCTCAATTAGATTTAATTGGTACATTTCAGATGTACATAATGATCACATTTGTCGTTAGAGAATTTGTACCTGTACATGGTACAACTTACTTTTTCCCTATTCCCCTATCCTTCCTTCAACATTTACAAAAGCTTTGTTTCCATATTTTTCTTTCCCCTCTCCTTCCCTTCCTTCTTTCCTTTCTCTTCCCTCCCTCTTTTCCCTCCCTCTTTTTTCTTCCTTCCTTCCTTCCTCCCCCCTCCTCCATTTAAACATTTTCTTATTTTCATAGTACCTGTTAATGTTTTGGTCCTTATTTACACATGTATGTCTGCTTTATTTCATTTAAGAGTATGGACTCAGGGTGCATTCATTTTTCCTAGAAATGTCTTGAGCTTATCCTTCTTTATGGCAAAGTAGGTATAAGAAAACCACATCTTCTTTATCCATTCAGCAGTTGATGGGGACTTGGGTTGTTTTCAAGATTTGGCGGTTGACAAACTGTACTGCTACCCATTATTATTTTAGTATATTGGACACAATTTGATAAAGTTTTGTTTAGCATTTTTGCATCTGTATTTATTATGGATCTTAGTTTATAGTTTTCTTACCTTACAATGTCTGGTTTTGTCATTAGACTAACTCTGACCTTATAGAATGAGCTGGAAAGTGTTTTCTAGTGTAGTTTTCCACAAGTTTAGAATTATTATTTCTTCCTTAAAAATGTTTGATAGAATTCATGAAATCATCTACACCCTGTGTTTTCTTTGTGAGAGGATGTTTAACTGTCGATGCAGTTACTGTAATAAAGTGATGCTGGCAGTATCTATTTCTTCTTGAATTTGCCCTTCAGTGAATTTATTTCACCTTTTATTTATGGCATGAAGTTAGTCATAATACTCCCTAATGCTTTTGCTGTTTATAGAACAGTAGTGAGATACTTCTCATTTCTGATATTTGTAATTTGTGCTTTCTCTCTTTTTTTCCTAGTGAGTCTGGCTAGAGTGTTACAGTCAGTTTATTTATTACCTCAAAGAACCAGCTTTTGGTTTCATTACTTTTCTGTTTTCTATTTCCTAAATTACTTGACACTTTTTAATTTACTTTTTCCTTCTCGTGAGTTTTAGTTTGTTCATTTTGTAGTTTCTTAAGGTGAAAGCCTATATAGTACATTGATTTGAGATGGTATTTTCTAATAATGTTTACTGTTGCAAATTTCCACCTAAATACTGCTTTAGTAGTAACCCACAAATTCTGCTGTGGTTGTAGTACTGTCCTCTGCCCAGTCTGATATCTGCGTCAGTTGTGGGTTCATTGCTGTTATTTGACTCGTTATAGATCATGCTTTCTTACTTCCTTCTATACATGAGCATCTTTGAATGCCAGATATTGTGAATTTGAATTTGAATGCTGAATATTACTGTACACCCTCTGATCTTTTCCAGCTTTGTTCTGGGGCACAGTTAAGTTGGAATAGCTTCTCCTTATTTCTGGGTGTATGTTAAGGTCTCCATTGAGGTCTGAAGTCATGAGTAGAACCAAACTCCATATATACTGTATTTTTTTCTCCAAGCATACATACCTATTATGAAGTTTTTATTAAATCAGGCACTGTAAGAGAGTAATAAGTAGTAACAATATAATAGTATTCTATATACTACTATAATAAGTAGTAATGGTGTAATAGTACATAGTATAGTACAATTATAACAACATACTGTGTTTAGAGTTATGTGAATGCGAAATGGTTTGTGTTTGGAGTTTTCCATTTAATTACTTTGATGCATGTTGATCACAGGGTAACTAAAATTGCAGAAAAAATTTCAGATAAAGGAGATTGCTGTATTTGGAAACCATTTGATCTTTTGGAGTCATACTTTATATGTTTCCTTTTTTCTTTTTTAAAAGATGGATGCATAGTGGTGCTTAATCAGGGCTTGATTTTTTAATTTCTGAGGAAAAGCCTTAATTGCGTATTCTGCCAGTGCCAGCACATCACAAATTTTTTAAATTTGGCCTTGGCAGCAGGCACTATTGAGGTGCTGTTCTGCTAATCTTTTCTTGTAATTCCTTTCCTGGCCTCTAGTAGGTTTTTCATGTATACGCGTTGATCTGTTTTCTGCTGAATACTTAAGAGTTCCTTGTACAAAACACAGCCCTTGCTTCCTTGTTACTCTGCCTTGAGAGCTCTAACTGCTTTGTGTTCACCAGACTTGAGCTCATTTCTCCCGGTGAGGGCATCTGCTGGGCAGGACGAGCTATATATTTTACAGTGCCCATTGTAAAATGAAAATATGAGCTACTGGTTAAAATATGTTAGATTTCAAGGTAGCAGGTGCAGAACATTAAATGAGGCACAGGAGCCTTCTGAGGTGCACTTGCATATCATATAGGTTGCGTGTCTGTGGAGCGAGGGCTACCGCTTGTCTCTACCTCACAGAGTAAGGCTCTGTTCCTCTTTGTTTCCCGGCTCTCAGGGATTGCTCTCCTTTTTTGGTAGATGTCCATAGTCTAACAAATTGTTGTTTCATGTATTTTTTGTCTGGGTTTTGGGTTGTTTCAGAATGAAGGATAATGCTAGTCCCTCTTAGTCCATTTTGCCTGAAAGCAGAAGTTATTTTTAGGGTACATTTTGTTTAAGGTTGTGGGGCCTTCTTTGTATCAGACTAGGCTAGGATTTCCCTATTTGGGCTATTGGCTTGGTACCTTGTTTAGATTTATTTAGAGTAGGGTATCTCCTATCATTTGCTGTTTTCCAATCTTAATAGCTTGGCTGGATGGTCTTGAAGTGGAAGCAGAGTTCTTGGTAACCATCAACTCATTTTCTGAATTGTACCACTTGATTTCAAGGAAGTATTAGTTTCCTGCTTGAAATCACTCTGTTCTTACTCTTTTCTATGCTGGATTTAAATATAAGCTGCAGATGGGTGAGGACAGTTCTCTCACTTCTTATAAAACTTCCCCTTCAATGCAGGTTGATCATTTGGGCAATAAGGTATTAACAGCTTTTCAGATATACCGTGCTCTGTTAACAAGAATATACAGTGATACAGAAATGAATTTGTCGAGTTTCATGGCTCCATGATCTGTTGTACAATATTAATCCTGCTGCAGTGTTATTAAGTCACTTTTCATTTCCCTTCAAATTAATGTTGACGTTCTATTACTGGATTTGTTCTTGTCCCCAGATTAAAACATGAAGGAAAAAAATCTTCCCTGCTACAATATTAAAATTAATTGTAAGGTAAGCAGCACCTAGCTTGGTGAAGTGGAGTCCTCCTGGAGAAAGTATAATGGGAATTTATTTCTCTGCTTTGTACTTAATCTTGTACAAAAATAGTACACTCAGAATACATTTAAGGCAGCAGAAGAATACAGCAGTGGGCAGAGGAAAAATGAGAAGTGCAGAACTTCTGAAACCATACCTAGCTGTTACTGCTAGCTAGAAGACAGTGGAAGTGCTGCTGGGGTGCATGTATAGGTAGAAGAATTTGGACTAACTTAGGATCCTGTTTTGTTCATAGGCATAACTTATATTCTAGTTAATAGGGATACTTAAAAACTATGTCATGATGAGATCAGTACCGGTAAGTCAGCATAATATCATATTCACAAGTCTAGGGTAAGAGAGCTATTGTTATTGTTTTAGAATTAGGACTAAATGTTTTTCTGTGACTACTGCCTCCCGACCTCCATTGCTGGGAATTGAATTCAGGGCCTCAGGTGTGCTAGGCAAGTGCTTTACCACTGAGCTACATGTCCAATTTTTTTAAAAGTTATTTTTATCTGCATGGGAGTTGATATCATCAGTCTTGTATCTGTGGCCTCTGTAATGACATTTTAGGGCATTGTAGCGTTTTCTCGAAGTTAGGTAACTTTTCTAGAATTTTAATTGTTACTGTAGGAGGGGAGGAATCAAAATTTCTAACATGTTTAATAGTTTATTTTGTTTCTGTTTTTGAATGAAAAACTAAAACTGATATAGCACTTGTTTTGTAAAATACTTGTATAAAATAAAATCATATTTGCATATTTTTGATGTGAACTAAAATAATGTTTATAGGAGTTGTTAGTGTGGGGAAATAATTTTATGCTTTAACATTTTCTTTGTGGGATGTCACTGTAGCTTGTATAATAAAATTTTAGCTGGCTTTGGTGGCATATGTCTGTAATCCTAACACTTGAAAGGCTGAGGCAGGAAAATTGCCAGGACTTTGAGGCCAGCCTGGGGTACATAGTGAGTCCAGAGCCAGCCTGGAATACAGTTAGACCCTGTCTCAGAAAAACAAAAATAAACTATTTAGCCAGTTATATATGTTTTTGTATTTGTAAATGACACAGTGCAGCAGCCTTCAAGAAAGTAAGTATAGGGGGTCTGAGAAAATTGATGTTGAATCTTCTGATAGGTTGGGAAAATCACTAATTTGTGTACAGCGAATCTTTTAAAAATATGTATTTTAAGTCATTTTGTGAGTAGTAAACAGGTAATTTTAGAAAGTAGGTAAGATTTTTTTTAGGAATTTTCATTAGAATCTAAACATAGCAAATCTTTTTGTATGAGGTAAACATTAGCATGCACCATCATAAAAAGATGGAAGGGTGTGGTCACACGTACTTTCAGAAGAACTGAGTGGTCTGTATCCTTGTTGCAAAATACTGCATGACTGACTGGATAAACATGTCCTATTTTGTTTCAGTCTCTGGAAATATGGTCCTAAGAGTATGGAGTACTACTTTCTGTCTTTTTGCATTCATCTTTTTTTTCTAGTAATTACGAACCATCTTCCTCTGTTAATAAGTCTGAATCCTCTGTGAAAAATTCTGAATTCCCAGCTATGCTCACTGGAAGCTCAAAGCTGCCCACCAGAGGCTGTGTCTAGTCTTTCCTTTTCCCTTCTTGAAAGAGGATGCAAGATAGTTGGGGCAGTATAGTGACAAAACTGGGGATAAGATTTACTTTGCTGTTACATCATCATTTAATGTAGACCATTATGTCTTTTTTTTATTGCATTTAAAAAATAGTGTTGGACATAGGTGATAGGTAATAATAAAGTAAGGCCAGTAGCATCATTAGGAGCCACTGGATGAAATTTTACACTTTATCTTGCAATAGCCATACTGTATGGTTAGCAACATGATGAGCATGATGAAGTAGCAACATGTTTCAAGATAAAAAAGAAAATCACTGATCTTCTACCATGTGTTGTGGATTACACGTGATAGAAGTACACAGATGGATCCCATGGACCAATACAGTATGATTATTGCAAGATGAAGTGCAAAATTTCATTCAGTGGCTCCTAAGAAAGAAGAAAGACCATGAGATATCAGTCTTTCCAGTTAGAACTGTAGAGGAAACTCAAAACTAAGTTGGGAAAACTAAGTTGGGGTCTGATAAACTCTGAGGCTTAAGAGCTTTTAAAGGAAAGCTATGTAGGAGTATGTTACCAGTGGCAGAACCATGGGTTGAAATAGCAGTTTAGATGTTTTGCAGTCTTAGTTTCCACCTTCCCCTGAGTGATTTTGGAGAGCAAACTGAAAATTTGAACAATAATCACTGTTTTATGAATTCCTCCTTAATTGGTGATAGGATGCAGTGATCACACTTACTGGCAGCCTTCAAATTAAACTATATTTGATTAGATGATCAGAATACAGTACTTCCATCCCTGATGTTCTTCTGAAGTGAGTTGGCAACAACTTTTGACTTAAGGAAAGAGCAATTTGTTTGAAGCTGCTATTGAAGTCCATTGGACTTCCACTTTCTGGAATCCACATGTCCAGCATGACTTGACTCTGCAGGTAAGCTGATTTTCTAAAGGTAAAGGTAAAGGTAAGATCTAGTGAAGTTCAACTAAGTAAGCCTGCCTGAACTAGTGAGCCAGTAGTATTTACTGTCAGTACATCTTCCTTTGGAGCATGTGGAATCCTAGGATTGTTAGGACATTGCTACATTCAGAATTTAAGTGGAGCTGGTCGTGATACATGCTGATAGATAATTCCAGCACTGTGGGAGGCTGAGGCAGGAAGGCAGCAAATTTCAGCCCAGTCTGAGCAATTTCATGCCTTAATGAGAGCATACCTCAAATTAGGGGGTAAAAAAAAAACCTGGGGATATAGCTCAGTATAAAGTCCTGGGTTTCGGTCCCCAGCACTACAAAGCAAAGGGAAACAAAATACCCTCTCCCAAACAAACTCATTCATGGAAGCAGGTATAGGGAAATAATTGTTGGGAGATACATGAATGTATCAATCCTGGTTTAAAAAGATCTTGAAATTTATTTGAAATTCTAACAATTTAATTTTAAAAGTAGAAAAACATAAATTTAGGTTGGCGTTATTACCTAAGGTTGTTAGTGTCTGCAGTTTAGCAACTTGCATACTACTGTGGAATATATAAAGGAAAATTAGGCTGTATAAGGGGTAGTTGCTACAGGAGAAGCAAATCTGTCAAGTTGTGAAGATACCCGAAATTTCTTTTAGTTTCTGTCTCTCTTACGACTGAATTACTTTGTAATCTTAGATCTTTACATGTCTTTATGATGGAGCCCCCACTTTGCAAAAGTATTGTGCTAATGTCTCTACCCTGAAATAACCAGCTCTCCAAGGGGGCATTTATATTTTAATAGGGAACACCAAAGCAGACATTTTCTAGATATGTTTGACTTACCCTGCAGTGCTTTAAAACTGAGGCAGCATCATATAAATTCTGATTATTATCTTTCTACTTATAAAATATTGTATTAAAAATTGCTGTGCACCAGGAGTACAGTTATTATCACAGGGACGATGACTGATTGAGTGGTAGGGCAATGGAGATGAGGGAGGAGAAAAATTGAATGATCAAATGGGCCATCATCTGTGTAACCTGAGTAACAAAGGTGAAGGTAACATTATGTAGGACAGCATCCAGAGCTAATTCCCTTCTATGTTCTCTATAATTCTGTATTTCCTCAATCGTTTTTGTATTAACAGAAGTGAAGATAACTTTATATTATACAGCATCCAGTGCAAATTCCCTACTATCTTCTCTATAATTTGGTATTT